>JAEIFJ010000785.1:0-64831 GCA_018903435.1 Leucophenga varia
AGACTTAGCTGCAGCCTCTAATAAGCTTCAAAACATACTTGATAACACCAAAAAATGGTTTGACAAATGGGCCATAAAAATTAACGAAAACAAAACTACACAAGTTATCTTTACAACCAAAAGAGTTTTCGTGCCCATTCGTTTAAAAATAAATAATGTAGACATACCTATTGAGAAATCGGCCAAATACTTGAGAATTCACTTAGACAATAAACTGACTTGCAAGTTACACATAGAAGAAAAGCGAAATCAAATGAAAGAGAAATGTCGTCAACTGAGCTGGCTTATGAACAAAAAATCGAAGCTCTCTATGAGCAATAAACTTCTATTGTACAAAAGCATCATAAATCCAATTTGGACTTACGGCCTTCAAGTTTGGGGTACATCTAATACAACAACCATTCCTCCGCGGTTCGAAGTGATAGAGTACCATCCCCCAAAACACTATTAATCTCACGGAACACTTCTTACATGTACATGTTACATGTACTTTTTTCAATTGAAAAAGAATAATTAAAATTCATTTAAACTTGGAGGATAGTTTATTCCAATTTTGAAGTTCACTTTTAAATTTGTTTAAGGCATTTCCGCTTTGAAGTAGTGGAGTTGGAGGCTGGTGTCCATTGACGAAAGCCATTAGAGTTGACTGCTTAGCAGGACACCTGGAGGTCGCAGTTTTGATTTGATATTATAAACTAAACTTTGATCAAAGAAGTTGAAAATTGAATGTTTTTAAGGTGTTTCAACAAAACTTCATGTTTTTTATTTTTTTTCACATTTCTTATATAAAAAATATATTTGTCATATATCTATCCAGAGTTTAATTCATATTTTTCGTACTTGAATGAAGAATCTACACAAAAGATCAGATCGATTGCTTAAGTTGAAAAAAGTCGTTTCGAGACAAACGCATTAGTAAACAAGAAAAAACGTTAACTTCGGTGGAACCGAAGTTTAAATACCCGTCACACGAATCTTTGAATAGTTTATGTGTGATCATCAGCGGCTTAAATACATTTATAAATATATATTCGAAAATAATTACTTTTTCATACATTTGTTCGAAAATAATCGATAAGTTTGTATGGGGACTATGGCTAAAAATGGGCGTGGCACCTTGGTTTTGTTATTGGATGTCATTAGAAGTGTTTTTACCCAAATTTGAGTGAACATTCTCATAAATAATAGCTATTTTTATACAAAAATTCGAAAATGGGCGTAAATTTGTATGGGTGCTATAGTTAAAAATGGGCGTGGCAGCTTGAATTTGACATTGGATGACATTAGAAGTATTTTTACCCAACTTGGAGTGACTACATTCATAATTAATAGCTATTTTCATATAAAATTCGAAAATGGGCGGTAATTTTGTTTGGGGGCTATAGCTAAAAATGGGCGTGGCAGCTTGGATTTAACATTAGATGACATTAGAAGTATTTTTAACCAACTTGGAGTGACTACATTCATAAATAATAGCTTTTTTCATAGAAAAATCCGAAAAAAACGGTAAGTTTGTATGGGGGCTATAGTTTAAAATGGGCGTGGCACTTTGATTTTAACACTTAAACTGCTTAGGACTGAGAAAAGCTTAAGTTCCGAATTTCAGGTCAATATCTTTAAAACTGAGCGAATGAAACGCGTACATACAGACAGACAGACAGACGGACAGACGGACAGACAGACAGACAGACAGACGGACATGGCTAGATCGACTCGTCTCGTCGTGCTGATCAATAATATATATACTTTATGGGGTCTCCGATGCCTCCTTTAATGCGTTACAAACTTTCTGACAAAATGATAATACCCTCCCCACTATGTGTGGCGGGTATAAAAAAGAATATAATACTTCGGCACTGAATCGACCGTTGTTTACCTTAGTGCTCATATCATCGGAATTAATTGGAATTTTGTTTTTAAAAATGAAGCAACATATTCTTGAATAGATGTAGCAACATTTTATGCAGTAAAAAAATTGATTTTTTAATCATCTAAACTTTCCTTTTTTGAGTAAAGTTTTAAGCCCCCTAACAGTTTAGTAGGGTATCCTACTGTAAATTTTTAAATTAGCTTTACGAGGTATATCCACAGTGTATTCACACAGGTATTTCTTGACCAACGTCTTATACGACGCTATATCCCTGGTGTACGAAAATGTAAACTTTTGTACCGTTTTTTTTTATCGTCGTTACATCTATGTAGTCGGTAATATATTAAAGTAGTCTCAGTAAACTGCGAAACAAAATATATTTTCGCTGCGCAGCAATTTTACAATTTTTTCTTTAGTCGATCATGCCGCGGC
Organism: Leucophenga varia; assembly: GCA_018903435.1. NCBI lineage: Eukaryota > Metazoa > Arthropoda > Insecta > Diptera > Drosophilidae > Leucophenga > Leucophenga varia. Next base: position 2,303 of record JAEIFJ010000785.1, read on the forward strand.
GTAGGTAAAATGTCCATAGTGGACGACTCGGTCCAATATGTGCCAGAGAACAAATACTCAATATTAGAGGCTTCCGACATTGAAATTAAAGGCACAGGCGTATTTGCAAACGATATTAGATTAAGCTACGATGGCCGCTCTATAGACCATATTTTTCTCAAGGTCCGCCGAGAGTTGCTTCACGGTTTTATCGATGCTGGTCGCACTGTATCGCATCACATTCTCACCTATTTTTTCTATATTTAATAAGTTGATGCGGTCTAGAACTTCACAAGCTATGCCAGACCTTTATATGTAATATAATTACAACTACGGCAAACGGTTGTTGTTATCCAAATGTAAATTTAACACCAATACAACATTAAACAAAGCAGCGAAGCAGAAGAGTATTGAGTGAAACGAATATTTAGAAATAGAATACGATGAAAGCCCAGTGTTCAAATAAGGACATGTGCTGCTTGTGGGTTATTGTATTAATATGCCGATAATGATATGCCGGTGCGACAAGAATTTTAATAATCGTACTAAGCGACGCGCAGACTGCGTAAACAGAACTTATGTGTTAAGCGATGTCACTTAGATTAGATAATGAAGCTATTTATAGTTTTAGAATATATATTGTAATTATTATACAGTCCACGCAATTGTAATAGAATGTTAAAATTACTATCAGTTTATAACGCCGTTTATCATGTAGTTAAAATATTTTGATTTGTTTAAATATGAAGCCGAGAAAATACGCACTGTCAAGAAGCACTTCACAAAACAACGTAGTGGCGGTTTATACTTACTAAGCCTAACAATATTGGTGTCTTTAATTAGTTAGTACAACTCGTAATTCTTGCGAATACGATACTCGTTGTCCAATATTACACAGATTTTACGAAGTATTTTTCACTCTAACGTTCCCAACGCTGATTTGTCCGCCCCTGACATGGCCCATGTTTCTGCGCTTTACATCAGGACTGGGATAATCAGCGTCTTGTAGACTTTAACTTTCGTTGTTCTGGATAAAACTCTACTTCGCATTTGCTTACGCTTACCGAGATCAAAGTAGGATCTCTAGAGCGTGTTGTTGATCTGCGAGAAGATACCAAGTACTTCGTCTTACTCTCGTTTACCGCTTGAGCGGAACTGTTCATTGCTGACTGTACGTTGATTTTTGACGATTGTGTCGATGTCATCGGCATATGCGAGCAAAATAGTTCGTTTAAAAAAAATAATGTCCGTCAGGTCAACGTGTGAGCATTTGCGTACTTTATACTCCATAAGGAGATTGAAGAAATTGCACGACAACGCATCGCCCTGTCTGAAGCCTCTCCCGGACAACGCATTCGGTGTTAAGTTCATTCAGTGCTTTGAATGTGTCAGAGCTGTGTGTCGGTTTGTTTTTCTTTGGTTTTCTCTAGAATCTTGCGTAGTGTAAATTGTGTAAGTCTGTTACACAGTACACCGAAGAGACTTATACCGCGATAGTTTTTTGCAGACTGGGGGGTCTCCTTTTTTGGGAATTGGATAAAGCTGCGCTTCGCCGCCGGTCTTAAATAACTCTGCGGGTAGTTCGTCTGCACCTGCCGCTTTGTTATTTTTAAGCCCTTGTGTAGCTTCATACACATCGCCAGAGTCTGGTGGCTTATGGCTTCATCGGTCGGGGGGACCCAGATATTCATCTGTCACCACGTTTCCATGTGCATCTTTACAAAAACAGGCTCCTCGCTTATAAGCTTTGTTTAAAATGCGAACACCACCCTAACTATTTTGGTCTACAATGGTAAGCTATCTTAATTGTTATAGTTAGTGGTAGTGGTTTTACTATTATTTTGCCTAAATTTTGTACCTGTTTTACAATATGTTAAATCGATTAATAAAACTATCAGCATACTAATATGTTTTTACTTATTACTCTATAACTTTCACATTTTAAGCTAGATTTGAACAATCTTAGGCTTTATGTAATAAAATAATAAATAATCTTAATTTATAAATTTATAAATAAGTAAAATCAGATAAATGTATTTATTAATTTATTGATTTACACCAACGAATTGCAACTAAAATATTTGTTTAAAAAAATTGTTTAATTATTAACAATTTGTTAACTTAAGAAACTCTCATCAACAAAAGTTAATTGGATGTAATTTTTCAAATTTAACGGCATTGAGTATCTAAATAATGTCAAATTCAAAAAACCTACTTTTGTTTATATATTTGTTAAAAACAAATTAAATAAATTTTTGAATTAATCCTATCCCATGACAAATTTTCAAGGGATAGTAAATGAACAACTTTTATGTGTTTCGAATTGATTTTAAGTTTTATCTTGCTTTTCAAAGGGTGCTGCGTGAAGGAAAATATTGCTATTGGCTGCTAAGATGATAGTAGTTTTTATAGCTGCAACATCTAGAGCACCAACTTCCTATCCCTTACCTCGTTGAGGTGTAAACCGGGCAATGCGAGGCACAATCGTGCGGAGTAGCAGAAAGGGAAGGTGGGGGAAGGTACGCACAATACTCTTGAAGGCCTTGGACTACTTAAAGCCAAGGTAGAGTTGAGCGGCAGGCGACCACCACCTCGATAAAACATTAATATTGCTAACGAAACGTCAATAGAGCCTCTGATACAGACTGGATACTCGGCAACGAAGATCTCGAGCAAGATTCTAGCAGCTCTAGATTCCTACAACTTGAAAATGTGTTTATGCGATACAAGCTCGATATTTTAGTAGTGAGCGAAGCACGATGGCTTTGGAGTGGTGAGGCCCGCTCCCCGTCAGGCAGCACTGTATTCCTCTACTCAGGAGGATCTCAAGGTCGTTTTGCTGGTGTAGGATTTCTGCTATCACCAGACGCTAGACGGTTATTGACGTCGTGGAATGCGGTATCAGACAGTTTCTACGCTTTGCTCGAGACCACCTATAGAAGCATACCAAGAGGAGATATTATTATCGTATGAGCGATCTTAACGGCAAGGTGGGACGTAATAACACCTTGCTGAACCATGTAATGGGGAGACATGGTGTCGGAGACCGCAATGACAATGGCGAGAGGTTGGTGGACTTCTTCTACACCAATCGACTGGTCATTGGCGGAACCATGTTTAAGCATAAGTTCCACCACAAAATCAGCCGAGTATCACTTCGCTATTTCCCGTCGATTTAAAAACTGCTTGACACGCTTGCTTAAGGCTAACTTCAGGCAGCAGCTTATGGACCGTGCGAGCCACCTCAACATCCCTGAAGGTGCATCGGCGATATATCGATGGGTTGGGATTAAGGAAGCTTGCCGCACGGCAGAAGAGGAAGCTATCGGCGGACCACCACGAGGACACCGACCGTAGATGTCTGTACGGATAAAGCTAAAATAATAGTTATCTGTGGCCACCTTAATTGAGCAGAGAAGTGATCTCCAAGAGCAATATCCCATCAAGCGTAGTGTAAGACGTGATAAACGAAATCGCATCCTCGAACTGGCAACAGAAGCAGAAAGGGCAGCACATGAATGTGACAGTGCCACCGTTTACAAGGTCGCCAAGAAATTGGTCGACAGGGACCTTCAAACAAACCACCCATTGAAGGATGTAAGCGGTCGCCTACTTAGCTCGGATGATGAGCAACTAGCTAGGTGGAGGGAGCATTTCTCCACTGTTCTGAACTATGTTCTGAACAAGGATGCCACCCCATTTGGTAAAAACTTGCTGGACATCAATTCTCGAATAAGAACCTAAGCCCCCACTCGCGCCGAAGTGTATTTCAGCGGAACTGTATAAGGCGCACCCCGACCTTGCCGCTGATCTCCTCCATCCACTCATTCGGACAACATGGGTTAACGAAGCTTTGCCACTGAGTGGACGATAGGAATACTGAAGAATACCAAAGAAAGGGGACCCAAAGGAATGCAAAAACTGGAAAGGCATATGCGTGCTGACTGGGATTTTAAAGATTGTAGCGAAAATCATTCTGGAGAGAATAAAAGAACACTTGTATTCGACAATCGGCGACGAACAAGCCGGTTTTCGGTCTTCCTCATCGTGCACCGACCATATAAATACGTTTTCTTTATAGGTCGGATCTGCACCTGCTATTCGTCGATTTCGAGAAGGCTTTCGACAGTGTTCACCGAAATTGTATATGGGCTGCCTTACGCCGAAGAAATGTTCCCAAAAACATTATCGCTATAATCAAAGCAACGTACAATGGCACGCAATGTCACTTCTTACACCGAGGAAGTCTTTCAGAACTCTTCGACTCTTCATCCTCTGACCACTACTGTTTCTAACAGTAATAGGGAATATTTTGCTGTCGGTGATGCAACTACTCCCGAACACCGGAATACGATGGTCGATGACTGACAAACTCCTGCACCTTGACTACGCTGAACGACATTTCCCTTCTCGCGCACACTATGACGGAGAACTACACATACCTAGGCAGCATTCTTGCAGAAGAAGGCGGAACTGAGCTGGATATTTGCAGCCGGATCAGCAAAGCCAGAGTTGTTTTCGGTATGATGTCATCCATCTGGCGAAACAACGATTTGAGTACAACTCTTAAGGTCAGACTGTACAAATCTATCGTGCTTTCAGTGCTACTGTACAGATGTTGCACTTGGAAGGAAACCACAACCATCACCAACAAACTTCAGGTATTTGTTAACCGCTGCATGAGGAGCATTCTCCGAATTCATTGGAGGGATAGAAAACCCCGATACTTTATTAGCTTAATAAAAATAAAAGTTCAAAAATCGGTTAAGAACTGCGCTCTCTAAATCAACTTGTCTACGGCTACTTTTTTTGACCCACTGTGAGACGTATCTTTTTCTTTATAAGTCCAAAAAACAACGTTATCTTTTTAGGGTTAAAGTGCACCCGGTAAATAACAGCGGAATCTTTGCATAAATTGATTGAAATGATGTCCAGAATAGGCGCTGATGTTATACGAGCAAATGGCAGATATTTCAAAGAATCGATAATATAACCAAATATTTGCGGGTTTCTTTGAAAATATACACATTTTGTATGAAACATGATGATTCCTTTTTGTAAAATCTCGATAATAAAAAAAATTGAATGAAGAAAATCACGATTATTTGAAAATTTGTTACAATTCATCAAGTGAACTCAAACTTTTTACCGGTAGTGTAACTCTCACAATCTTCTCAAATTTTATCAATCGAGCTGTCAATCTCTTCAATAAAGAATGCACTTTAAGAATATCACCATTTATTTAATATTTTTATTTAAATTTGGATAGTATTTTTTTATGCTTTTAGGGTCTAATCGATTTTAAAATGGAGGTTGCATACCAAAAAAATTGAAAGGCTTAATGATATACAAAATCCACTTGTTCAAGTTCCTACATATTAAGCTTTAATATACAGTGGTTCACAGTTTATTTCGTGCAGCAAATCAAAAAACGATTGGAAGACTTTTAGCTCGGAAACTATGAATCTAAAACTAAAAAAAAATTTAAATAGATTTTAAATTGATATTGCAATTTACAAATAAGTAAAAAAATAGACCGGTTTAATGACACAGCTTATTTCGTGTACTTTACTTTGCATTAAAAAAGGTGGTCGAAAAGTTCAAATTTTATGTTTGGTATAGCACTATTTTCGCTTATTAACGATGTGACCTCATTTTTTAAAAGTTTCATTATTGTCTTTCTTCCACCAGAGCAGTTCCGCACCGTTTTTATTTTCTATAAAAAAAGTAAAAATTGCAATATCATTTTAAAATCTCTAAAGTATGTTTCCACAAAATGGCGTTTAAGTTTTTTTTCGATATCTTTAATAATTTCTGAGTGATAATCATTTTTGGTCGCGTCGGTTTTCCTTTTTTTTGTTATATTACATATTAGTAAGTACTGAAAGAAGAGTCGATTTAGCCATGTCCGGCGACTGTCCCTCCAGCGTATAAAAAAATATCACAGTCGCCAAGGTAAACATTCAATCCATAAATTAATCAGCATGATAAGCCTTGCTATGCATACATTCAAATCATGTGAATCAGAATAACAGTATACCCCAGAAAATCCAAATATCAAGTCTCTAGGTCCCCTCATTCCACAGGGGGCGGTGCTGTATGAAAATGGTGGCCAGCATTTTTTTCTAATCTATTATGACAAACTAAACTATAAAAACAAAATCAAATAATTTATATGAAAATTTACTGAACAAAAAAATAATATTAAAAAAAAAGAAATTAATTGAAAAATACTAATCAAGTAAATCAAGAACAGATTTGGAAACATACTATAGATTTATTTTTAGTTGGTAATTTTCGTTACCCGGTTAAAAAAGGATCAGAGAGCTCAATTATAATCTATTTAGTAAGTCTGTATTTGTTGCTACACGGGAGATCTTACAAGTGATGGAGTCGATACATTTTAATGACCTTGTTCCTAGACTTAGCAGCTTCTTGTGCAAGTCGCACAGCCTTAATCTTTTATAAAATTCCTCTTGAAACCTTTTTTTTTTTTTTTTGAAATTGTTTGTTATCTTTTGAATACCTTATTTGCCACTGTTTGATTTGAAGTCTTTATGAAACATGAAGAAAGTATTCTAAAAATCGTAGATTTCAAAAATGACCACCAACATTTCTTCTTCTTAAGAACCGTTTAGGAGATATCTTCAAAAAACCGTTTTTTGTGAACTTTTTTCAGTTATCACTAAAAATGTCAAGAATGGACAAATTTAAAAAGCTGAACTTTTCATGAGTTGGAAGATATTTTCTTCCTCTACACGACGATATGCTATTTGTAAAAATCGAATGAATACTTTTTGTGTACCAAGCGTCGAAACACAGAAAAATTGTATTTTTCATGCTTTTTTTAAAAATGTTAATTTTTAATCCCAATTTCGCAGGAGATAAAAACTATTTTTATTTATTATGAAGTCTACAAGTGTCCGAATCGGATAAAAAATGTGGAAGTTATAGCGCCTAAAGTAAAATTAGAGAAGTGTATTTTATGTGATACATGTTTTTCTTTTAAGTAAAATCAGACATATTTATTCCGATACAAATTGTATTTTTATTATTGCTTAAGTGGGTATTCATACTGCTACCTAGAGAGGTATATTGTACACCCTTACTGGCCAGATTACTGATTCTAGCCCTAGTCTTTCAATGAATCTAATCATTTTTATAGATTCGGTTTTCCTAACCTGCTCTGAGGAGAGTGTGTATCCTCCTTACAATGGCACCCTATTACTGGCTGTCGCTACACATTCTCCTAGAATATGGATAGGTTTTATCCTCCTCCACCCTGTCGCAAAATCTACACTTAGGAGAGCTTGCTACACTTATTACATATAGGTGTTTTCTTAGTCTACAGAAGTCCTATTATGATCCTTAGCTGGGTTCTGTCCAGCTTAACTAATGCTTTGGTAACCTTAGAGTTGAATCCCCCTATTAATAATTTGGTCTGTCGCAAGCCCTGCCTTAAAAACAAGTGTTCATCCCTGGCTCGTTTCCTATCATTACGTATTGTCTCATTAAGTGTGTATGGCTCCCAATGGGACAATAAGTAATATATGTGTATGTTTTTTATCTTTGTTAGGCGCTTTTAGGGAAGCCACACATTTGACACTGTTAACGCCGATATAAAACTTAAATAAATATTATATAGCACATATTATGTATTTGTCTAATTTTACTTTAGGCGCTATAACTTCCACATTTTTTATCCGATTTGGACACTTGTAGGCTTTATATTTTCGCAATGAAATTGTCTTAATTTACAAATTTTAAAAATAAATAAAAATAGTTTTTATCTCCTGCGAAATTGGGATTAAAAATTAACATTTTTCAAAAAAGCATGAAAAATACAATTTTTTCTGTGTTTCGACGCTTGGTACACAAAAAGTATTCATTCGATTTTTACAAATATCATATCGCCATGTAGAGGAAGAAAATATCTTCCAACCCATGAAAAGTTCAGCTTTATAAATTTGTCCATTCTTGAGATTTTTAGTGATAACTGAAAAAAGTCCACAAAAAACGGTTTTTTGAAGATATCTCCTAAACGGTTCTTAAGGAGAAGAAATTTTGGTGGTCATTTTTGAAATCTACGCCCCAAAATACATGGAAATAGGTGGGTTAGAACGAATCCTTTTTAAATAAAAACTAACAATCTCTAAAAAAAAAATTGGATTACTTCTTTTTTTACCAGCTGGCTGTCACGATTTCTATAATAATTAACCTCATAAAAACAAAACATTTTTTGTAATATACATATTTACATTCTGTTTCGTATTTGTGTTCATTGAACATTTCTTATAATTTTAATAATAGTTTATTTAATATTTAAAATCAAGTTACAAAGGTCCTAACTCACATAATTTACAAGAAAAAAAAAACTTAAGAAGGCGTAACTTACAAAACCACACGAAAATTTATCGCCACAAAATTAATCGGTGGTTTTTATTAAAAATGGGATTAAAAAGTTTCTAAACTTTTGGAGATCAAATTTTTATAAAGTTTTTCGCACTCTGAAAACTTACAAAAAAAAAAAAAACGACACACATTAAGCTAACGATATATAAGGTATTCAAAATGGTCTTGCAAAAATAAAATTTTACTTTGCACTCGAAGACAAAGTTAAAAGTAAATTTGTGCAACTTTCTGCAATCAGCTGTTCGACACTTTTCTTTACATGTTTTAAAATGTTCAATGTTCAATTTTTATTTGAAAAATGATACGAGAAACCATAAAAAACATTCATAAATTATAAAATAAAATAATCTTTCGCAAAAATAGAATTAATTGAGGGTATGTGAACTTTTTTGATTCTGTCTTTCTGCCCGTTCGGCTTTCCGTCCTGACCCGTATGAAAACGATAATCTCAGAGACACTAGTCCCATTTTAAGGGGTACCTCCCATAAAACCCTTCACCAAAATTTAATTTTTTTTTATGAATACTTCTGTATTATGTAAATTTTAAACTCTATAATAATATAATTCAATAATTAACATTGAAATATCGCAACATGGATATTTTGTCTTTTGTATAAAAATCCAATAGAATAAACTAAAGCATATACTAATTGGGAACCACAAAATGAAAAAACTGTAGTTAAATTAGATTCGAGATTTTTTTTTAAATCAAAGTAGACTCTTTGAAAATTCTAAAAATAGCAACAATAATAAATCTATCTCACATTCACTCTCTTGTTTTAGGTATATACAAATTTTTGTAATACGAAGTTGTCACGAGTTACAAAAGTTTAATATACAGTCACACTGTTTCTATACTCTATTAGTAGAATAATTTCTGCTAACGCTACTGCAAAGTATAAATAAGCTTCATTAATTTCGAGAAACAATTGGTTGTGTGTGTAGCTTTTAAGATAAGCGATTGGTAAAATTGTGGCGTAAATTTAAAAACAAACAGGGAAAATGTTAACTTCGGTGGAACAGAAGCCTAAATATCCGTCACACGAATCTTTACAGAGCTTATGTTTGATTATCAGTGGCTTAGATAAAGTTTCAAGATGGGGTCTGTTAGCACCCAAGTATACACATAGTATTGCTATGGAATATTATGTTTTAATTACATATATATATAACAATAGCTTTTTCAAAAAAAAAGAAAAAAATTGAGAGGTAAATTTGCATAGGGCTAAAGTGACCCGAACCTTATCATATCGGTGGTGTATAGATAGGACGGTATTTGTTTTTACCCAATTTGGAGTTGAAAATGAGCGGTTAGTTTTTATGGGGCCTATATATAAATGGGCGCGATACCTATTTTTGACATTGGATATTATAGGATGTGTTTCTACCCAATTTTTGGGGAATACATGCATAAATAATACCTATTTTCATACAAAATTTGTGCGTGGCACCTTTATTTTAACACTTCAACTGTTTTGGACAGAGAAAAGCTTAAGTTTCGAGTTTCAGGCCAATATTTTTAAAACTAAGCCAATGAAACGCATAAACACAGACGGACATGGCTAGATCGACTCATCACATCGAGCTGATCAAGAATATATATATACTTTATGGGGTCTCCGTTGCCTCCTTTAATACGTTACATTTTCAGACAAACTTAATTTACCCATTTGTGTGAGGGGTATAATAGGAAGCAAATTGTTCAAGTAAAATAATGACAACCATATGTTTTGTTTTTTATTTTTATTGGATGTTTTTGAAATGTTGAAACACTATTTTAATCACATTTCTAAGTTCTTATTCAGTGAGTTACGTGATGGTGCTATATTTTTGATCGACTGTAAAAATTGGTTTTAAGACATAATGCAGTGAATGGTTTAGACAAAGGCTCTCTATTTATAATGACGAGCTGCGTAAATTAAACGCTGTCAAACGCTGTCAAATCTGTCAATTTTGAAATAGAAAACGAAACAAATTTGTTTCCATTATTCCTAAATTATCTTCCAAGTTTTGAAAAATACCCAAAGTTTTTAAGAAGAAAAGTATAGCTATCCCTACGGATAACGGAGTGAATTACTTTAAGGAGACAGGTAAAGCTTAAATCTTGGCTTAAATATTTTCAATGAATTACTTCAGAGAGTCATAGTAATCAAAAAACAAAAACATTAGTTCAAAGTTCTATTAACAATCTAAATAGCTTGAGTATTGACAGTGAAGACAGCAGTCGTATTAGTTCTTCGAGAATTACATCTATAATTAAATGCCTTTAAGCTAAGTAAGCAATTGACAAAATTATTGGCTCAGCGAACCAAACACATCAAACCGATTCGAACTTTTAGCAGATGACAAGTCTGACGAATAAAACTCTATGCAACCTTCAGCTCATTTATTGCCAAAAGTGAATAAACCACCTCCAATTTATATTCAGGGTGTCGGCCAGATTAAAGTTTTTTATGATGCCCTTAAAGAAGTGGCTCAAAAAAACTTTGAATTAAAAGCGTTGGCTAATAACGAAGTAAGAGTGCAGGCCACAGATTCTACTTTTTATAAAAATATTATAAATATGTTGAAACAGAAAGAAACCAAATACTATACGTATAAAGCTAAGGAAGATAGAAACTTCAAAGTCTTTTAAGAAATATGCATCCTTCAGCTGATATTGAAGAAATTAAAGCTGAACTTCAAGAGCTAGGTCACAATGTTAAACATATTTATAATATTCAACAACGAACCACAAAAGTGCCACTTCCATTATTTTCAATTGAATTTCAAAGCGAAGAAAACAATAAAGATGTATATAAAATTTCACATCTTCTACAGACAAAAATTTCATTCGAGGCACCTCATATTAAACGCACACTATCCCAATGTGCAAATTGTCAGAAGTATGGGCATACCAAAAATTATTGTACTAGAGATCCAGTCTGTGTCAAATGCGCTGGTTCCCATACAACAGTAAACTGCACTCTAAATTTCGACAACGGTCTATAAAGCACTAAAAGTTAAACGCTTTCCCCAGCTTAGAGAAAAAATAGTACCAAATAAATATGTAGATGCGCGGGTCTCTCCCCCTCCAAGTTCTAGTATTAGAGTGACACCCTCCATAAGTTTTGCTCAAATAGCTAGTGGCAATAAGTCTAATCCACCATATCCAATTAAACAAACCTTCCCTTCCCAACTTATTCAACCCGAAACACAACCCACTTTTCCATCTTTAAATCACTTACCACCTAACATAGATTCCACTAACAACTCCTTACCATCCAACCCAAATTCAACTGAACTTAATGACATGCAAGAGCTAAAACTTATGATGAAGCAATTGATTCAACAAATGTCAGATATACTCAATGTAGTGACACTTTTAGTATCCAAGACAAATTCGTAGATATGTGCTCAGATACACTACGAATTATATTCTGGAATGCTAACTGGCTGAGGCAACATATACTAGAACTAAAGCACTTCCTTTATAAAAATAATATTGATCTGGCACTTATTTCAGAAACACATTTTACATCTAAACATTTTCTGAAGATAACAGGCTATACTTTATATAATACAAATCACCCAGACGGCACAGGGCATGGGGGTTCAGCTATTATAATTAAAAATAAAATTAAATACTATGAAATTGAACATTTTAGCCAACATTATATTCAAGCGACTATTATTCATGTGCAAGATAGAAATTGGACCCTAACAATTTTAGCATTGTACAGTCCGCCTCGACACAATGTCTCATCAGCTCAATATAACACATACTTTAAATCTTTAGGGCCAAGATTTATTGCTGCTGGTGATTTTAATGCAAAACACATAGCCTGGGGCTCAAGACTTACCAACAAAAAAGGTAAAATTCTTCTAGAAACAATTTATACCAATAATGCCAAATATATTTCAACAGGCGAGCCTACCTACTGGCCAACAGACCCGCGCAAAGTGCCAGATATAATTGATTTCTGTGTTATTAAAAATGTAAATATTAATAACTTTTCGATAAAGTCGCGCTTTGAGTTAACTTCAGATCACTCACCAGTTCAACTCGATTACATCGAAACGCTTGCCACATACAAGCCGACGCCCAGCCTCTATAACCCAAAAACAGATTGGCAAGCGTACAAAGAACTCCTTAACATATACTTACGTTTGGACATTGCACTAAAATCTCCAAATGACATAGAGAGCTCCGTAATTTATTTTAATGATGCCGTAGCTGAAGCGGCAATTAACTCTACTCCGCATTTAATTCAAAGGGATACTAAAAAATTATTTACACCTGCTTCAATTCGAAACCAAATAGAGAATAAAAGAAAACTTAGGAAAATCTGGCAAACTACTAGAAGTCCCGAAGATAAAAATAGACTTAATCGGGCAATAAGGGATCTAAAATTAAAGCTCAATCAGAATAAAAATAAAAATATAGAAAATTATCTGACTAATTTAAGCCCAACCAGAGACACAAATTTTTCCCTATGGAAAGCCACTAAAAAACTCAGAAAATCGACAACCTTTACCGCACCATTAAGGAAACCAGATGGTACTTGGGCTAAAACAGAACGCGATAAATCGACCCTACTAGCTGACTTTCATGAAAATGCGTTCTCAAATGACACACAAACCTGTTATAATAATTCAGAAACCTCTAGAAACTCACAAAATATCAAAATTAGATATGTAAGTACTTAGGGAGTTAAAAATATGATCGACAATATCAAGGCTAACAAGTCAAATGGCTATGACATGATAACTGGAAAGTTGCTTAAAGAACTTCCTATAAATGCTATTTATTATCTGAGGAATATGTTTAACGCAATAATAAGACACAAATATTTTCCCAAGACGTGGAAGTTAGCAGAGGTCATAGCTATTCCAAAACCTGGTAAAGATGCCACAAGTGCAGCGTCTTACCGTCCGATAAGCCTTCTTCCAATACTATCAAAAGTTTTTGAAAAAATATTCCTTAACAGACTTCAACCCATTCTTGACAATAGCTACATCATACCTGACCATCAGTTTGGGTTTCGGAAACATCACTCAACTATTGAACAAACTCATAGAGTAGTTAACAAAATTTCTAGAGATCTAGAAGATAAAAAGTATTGTATAGGAGTATATCTTGATGTTGAAAAAGCTTTCGACAAGGTATGGCACATTGGTCTATTGTATATATTAAAAAACTACTTCCACCAGATTTTTACCACATGCTTAAAAGTTACATATCTGATCGTAAAAGTTAAAGACGCTCACTCTACAATAAGGCCAATTAAAGCAGGTATACCTCAAGGTAGCGTTCTTGGACCACTCTTATACGTCCTTTTTACACAAGACTTACCTATCCCAATAGAACCCTCTTCTATGATAGCAACTTTTGCAGATAACACAATTCTTCTTTATTCACATAAAGACTTAGCTGTAGCCTCTAATAAGCTTCAAAACATACTTGATAACACCAAAAAATGGTTTGATAAATGGGCCATAAAAATTAACGAAAACAAAACTACACAAGTTATCTTTACAACCAAAAGAGTTTTCGTGCCCATTTATTTAAAAATAAATAGTAACACAGAGATCTCAAATTTCACACCGTTAAAGAAGAAATAGTAGCAGTCAGTAGAAGTTGCCACACCTGTCACATTCAAACAACGAGATGAGTAACTTACCCATACTTGAGTTAACTACTAACGACGTCTAAAAAGGATCCGACCAGCTGACTTACCGCACTATCACTAAACGCCTACTTATTTGATAAAGAAATTGTTATTCACGATAACTTCTTCATAGATATCTTTTTTTGTTTTTAATTTTAATTTAAAGAAAATGTTGTTTTGAATTAATTTTATTCCTTTATCGATACTATAAAATGTACAAAATGTTTTTGTAGACAGATGTATGAATTTATTCATAGGAAAAAAAAAAAAAAAAACCTGAAAGGGCTCAACAGCGAACAGAAACAAATTCTTCAAAAAAAAAAAAAAACTATATTTATGTGGTGAGCGGGCGGTCAAGAATACTACCACAGCAGGCTCAGCTTGACGTAAGAGTCGTCTAAGGAGCGAATCCTCTGTGTGAGGTTTGTCGTCGGAGTGGTTAACAACGATGTAAAACAAAGAACCCGTGAGACACACACAGAAAAAAGTGTACCAAATGCAATGATGGCTAGTAGAACGAAAGTACTCCAGGTGGCAGCCACAGATGTGTTAATCCACCCGTATATAATTCCGCGGCGGGGGGCAAGGATTCTGGAGGCCCCAACTACCGTTAGAGCATAAAAAAAAAAAGATCCCCGAAAACGATACAAGGATCACGACATACGTATGTGCACCTGGAACGTCCGAATCCTTATTAGTGATGGTGCAATACAAGAACATACTACCACTCTTAACAACTTCAGAGCAGACATCACTGCTATGCAGGAAATGAGATGGACTGGCCATGGTTGCATAAACTTAGCAACATGTGACATCTACTACAGTGGTCATGAGAGGCAACACATATTCGGACGTGGCTTCGTGGTTGGTAGTAAACTACGCAGACTCGTCTCCAGGTTTACAGCTGTAGATGAACGTCTCGCCTCGATACGCATCAGAGCTAAATTTTTCAACATTAGCCTTATATGTGTAAACGCCCCGACAAATGTTAAACATGAGATGGAGAAAGACGAATTCTATCAGCGATTAGAAAGCCTCTACGATCGCTGCCCCAAGCATGACATCAAAATTGTCATCGGTGATTTCAACGCACAAATTGGGAGAGAAGAAATCTTTCGCCCTACCATCGGAAAATTTAGCCTACATGACACCACCAACAGTAATGGAGAAAGGCTAATCGACTTTGCTGCGGGCAGAAACATGATCATAAGTAGTACCAGATTCCCACATCTTAAGATCTACAAGGCTACATGGCACAGTGGCGACCTAAGTATCCGCACCCAAATAGATCACGTGGTGATAGATGCCAGACACTCTTCTAGCGTGCTTAATGTACGAGCGTACAGAGGTCTTAACATCGACTCAGACCACTACCTTGTCCTAGCCAAGGTACGTACTAGACTCAGCACAGCGCACGCCAAGCGAGCTACCACACAACGAAAGCTAGATGTTGGTAGGTTAAAGTCACAGCAGACTGCCGCTGCCTTCTCAACAAGGGTCTCACATTTACTCCGAGAGAATCATACGGCCTCCGACAGTATAAACGATCAGTGGAAGCGTATCTCAAACTCATTAGCTAAGGCAGCCAAAAAGGTTATTGGCTTTACTAATCCTCGAAGGTAGACATAGTACGATAAGGAATGTCGCATCGCTACAGCAGAGAAGAATATGGCACGACAAAGAACTCTGCAAGCGGGAGCAACACGAGCTGTTGTTGAGCGATATAGGGAGAAACGGAGAGAGGAAAAACGCCAGATCAGACGGAAGAAACGAGAACTGGAAAGGCGTGAAATGGAGGAGATTGGAGATGATGGGTAGCAGAAACGAGTCCCATGGTTTTTATCAAAAAATCAAATGTATGACCGATGGTTATAAGCAAGGAGCTTCGTTCTCCACTCCGCCACTTCTCTACCCTACTTGGGGGCGATGACGGGTTCAATACCGCTGGTGGAGATGATGAAAATCTGGATCCTCCGGCTGATGATGTGATTTCTGTGGAGCCACCAGAATATAAAGAGGTCTTACAAGCCATACAAAGGCATAAAAATAACAAAGCGGCAGGCGCAGACGAATTACCCGCAGAGTTATTTATGACCGGCGGCGTAGAGTTGATTCGATGTATGCATCAACTCTTGTGCAAAATATGGTCTGGTGAGTGTATGCCTGATGACTGGAGCAAAAGTGTCCATCAAAGTTTTTCGAAGCATTGACTGATCTTAAAATCCCGTCAAAAATTGTCCGCCTCAGTATGATGACGCTGGACCGACCCCTTTGACACCAGGAGAGGCTTCAGACAGGGTGATGCGTTGTCGTGCGACTTTTTCAACCTCCTGATGGAGTATATCCTGAGGCGGTGCCCAAACGTCGACCGGACGGGCAATACTTTCTATAAAGAAACTATGCTGCTCGCATATGCCGACGACATAGATGTTATCGACAAAAATGCTCGAGCGATCACCGGAGCGTTCTCAAACATCGAAAAACAATGTCTTCCTATGGGACTGACGGTCAACGAGAACAAGACGAAGTACTTGGTATCCACTCGCAGGCAATCTGCACGCCGCAGACGGTCTTTGAGTACAAGGAACTTCAGCTTTGAGGCTGTAGAAAACTTTATATATTTGGGCTCTGATGTAAACAACAACATCATCAGTAAGGAGATTAAACGAAGAATCACTCTTGCGAACCGTAGCTATTTTGGTCTCGGTAAGCAGATGCGAAGTAGAGTGCTGTCCAGAAAAACAAAGGTTAAACTCTACAAGTCGCTGATAATGCCGGTCCTAATGTAGGGCTCTGAAGCATGGGTCATGACTGAATGGGATAAGTCGGCGTTGGGCGTATTTGAGAGGAAGATACTTCGGAGAATCTTTGGTCCAGTTCGAGTGGGAAATGACATCCGTATGCGCACGAACGATGAGCTCTACGAGCTATATGATGACATCGACATAGTCAGGAACATCCAACACAAAAGGCTGTCCTGGGCTGGTCACCTGTGTCGGATGGACACAGAAGTTCCAGCAAGAAAAGTTTGGAAGCAAAACGTGAATCAAATCGGAGGGGCGCGGCAGAGAGGACGTCCGCCGCTGCGTTGGGAGGACCACGTCCTAGATGACATCCGCAGGATCGGTATCCCAAGATGGTATATTGAGGCACTGGATTACAACCGCTGGTGCCAAATCTTATTTATGTGATGCCAAGGCCGACAATCGGCTGTAGTGATATTTTATTTATACATGCGATAATCATGTCTTCCTTCAACATCGGCATCAGCTATTTTACACTCATGTCGAGTATACTATCAAGTTCAAACATGGCTAGGCAATCAACTGAATCATGAAGACTGGAGTTGGAAATTGTTAGATAATACTCTGGAACCGATTCAAACTTTACACCCACCTTTAGAAAAACTCCTCAACCACTATTTTTTGCGATTGCAAAAAAGGTTGTGGTGCCAAATGTGGATGTAAAAAAGCCGGATTGCTTTGCTCTCCAGCTTGTACCAATTGCCAAGGTCAATCTTGCTCAAATGTCCAGTTGAGCACAATAGAGGAAGATTCCTGTGATTTTAATGGAGAGACCAATGATTCAGTCACATTTGAACAATTTACGAACATCCAGCAAGAGAAAGAGGAAGAAGAAATTGAAGAATACATGACTGCTGAAGTAGACTGTCAAGAGTTTAAATCTGATTAAAATATTTAAAAAAATAAGGTTATATCTATAACTTGACGGATATTATTCTCTTAAATTATCCTAAAAGTGTCATGACAGTTAGTGGAGAAGGCCTACAGGGGAAACCGCGGTAAGAAAAAAAACCCGTCGAATACACAACCTCACAGGTGGCGAACTGGGGATGTGTGTTGGGCTTGCTTCGCTCATTTGGAGTACCTACATACCTCGAAAGCGTGATAAGAAGCTATTTTACTGATATAGTTCTAATATACTGGACCGATAGAGGTAAATGTTCATACTACAACAAAAAATAAGGAGAATTTTCAATTTAAACGCGGGCTTAACATTTCGGGCTAGTTCTTTTTTTTCTTGAGTTGGTTGGACTGTTAAAATTATCTGGGCCAAATTTCATGTCAATAAATTTATCAGTAATATATTTACGCTTGTGTTTACCAAACGACCAAGAGTGTACTTTTCGATTTTTACAATGTCTGATTTAATTGAGCAAAGAAGTGACATCAAATTTTGTTTTCTGAATGGAATAAATGGAATAAAAATGTTGAAGAAGGCTTATGGGGACCGAGCTCTACCAAAATCAACAATAAATGATTGGTAGAAATTGTTCAAAGAGGGTTGAGAACGTGTTGAAGACGAAGAGCGCCCTGGTCGACCATCGACCTCAACGGTGCTTGCACACTGTCGATTAACTATGAGAGACATTGCTGATGAAAGTGGCGTATCGAAAGGATTAATTAATACAATTTGGAAGGATGTTTTGGGCATCAAACGTGTCAAGTCTCGATTGGTACCAAAAATGCTGATTTTTTTTATACCCGTTACACATAGTGTAAACGGGTATATTCAGTTTGTCCAAAAGTTTGTAACGCATTGAAGGAGGCATCGGAGACCCCACAAAGTATATATATTCTTGATCAGCTCGATGAGACGAATCGATCTAGCCATGTCCGTCTGTATGTCTGTCCGTCTGTTTGTTGCTATGCAATTTATTCGATAAAGATATAAAGATATTGGGCTGAAATTTTAAACTTAAGCTTTTCTCGGCAACGACTAGGTTAAGTTCGAAAATGAGGGTGCCACGCCCATTTTTAGGTATAGCCCCCATACAAACTTATCGTTTTTTTCGATTTTTTGTTTCAAAATAGTAATTATTTATGAATGTACTCGCTCCCTATTGGGTAAAAACATTTCTTTTGTCATCCAGGGTCAAAACCAAGACGCCACGCCCATGTAACGGGTATTTCAGCATCGGTTCCACCGAAGTTAACGTTTTTCCTTGTTTTTTTTTAAACTGCACTGATTTTTTGTGACTTTTTGCCAAAAATCCAACCAATATCGTTCCGCAACCACCGTATTCGCCTGATTTAACTCCGTGTGACTTCTGGCTATTCCCAAAACTGAAGAGACTACTAAGGGGAACGCGTTTCGAGTCGATTGAGGAGATAAAAGCTGAATCGCCGAAGTCACTGATGGCTATACCGGAATGGGACTATTTGGCATGTTTAGAGGATTGGAAAAAACGTTAGCATAAGTGTATTTTATCGGGAGGGGATTACTTTGAAGGGGATGAAATTGATTTACAAGAATAAATAAAAATTTTTAAATTTACAAACAAATTCTCCTTATATTTTGTTCACAGTAGTACAACATAACTGGTGGTGTTCCGCAGGGGTCGGTCCTTGGACCACTTCTGTGGAATACGATGTACGACGGCATTCTCAAACACTCACTGCCAAACGAAACATGTATCGTTGGATTGACCGGACTATATATCTAAGTGTGTGTTTTAAATTGATTATTTTTAAAAATGTAGCTCTGATCACAGTTGATAAAAAGCTGTACGATGTAAAAAATGCATGGAATAGCAGCATAGAAATGGTGTATGACTGGCTTCTCTCCGTAGGGCTTTAATTGGCGGATGAGAAAACGGAGGACGTGCTAATGAGCAGCAGAAAACAGTCGAAATAGCTACCATTCGTGTTGGTAATACAGTTGTGGAGTCAAAGCGATCGATGGTTTTACTAAACAGGTGAACCCGAAGACGAGATTTTTGTAAATATTGATATGGAGCCTAATGGAGTCTTTAAACTGAAGAAGATATATCTTTGTAATGGTAAAACCTAGATTTGAGAGAAAATCTAGTCAAAATTAAAAAAAAAACATTGTATAACCCAGAGCTTTGCAATAATTTAATGAGTTGCAAAGCTCTGATTAAAACATCTGATAATGCTTCGAAGCAAACATCGTTTAATTTGACCACTAAAGAGTGTCCATCCCATTTTGGACGTTAAACTTATTGTAGTAAAGATCTCACCTTTTTTTTCTACAAAAAAAGTTTAAAAAATAATGACGAATGTGAGATATGCTCAGTTTTAATTTTAACTTGAAATAAATCATTTCCAAACCATATTTCGAATTGTTTTAATTTTTAGAGAAATTACATTATATCAATGATTAAACAATATATACATCGTAGCCTGATACACTTTACATGAATATCCTCCTATATTTTAATCGAGTAAAATATCTTTCGCTTAAGCCATGACAAAAATAAAAGAAAATTAGCAGCCTTAAGTGTGATATTTATAAAATATATTAAATAATGTTAGAAAATACTTATAGCCATACTATTTGTATTCCTTCGTAGTGGTGAATCCTCCTCAGGGTGTAAATCATTAAAATCATCAATGTTTGAAACGCAATATTGTACATGCAAACCATCACCATCGTCTAAACCTAATAAACAAAATTAATGTTAATTTTTAAATGAAAAGGTCATTAATTTTTGAAATTGATTTCAAATGTCATCTTATATGAGTGGCGAAAGTGTGAAAATGAGTAAAGACGTTTAAAACTAAAAATGGGGTCTCCGATGCCTCCTTTTATGCGTTACAAACTTTTTGACAAACTGAATATACCCGTTTTCACTATGTGGAACGGGTATAATAATATAGATTTGCTGCATTTCGTACAATACAGATACGGTTTTTCGTTTTTTAGCTTTTTGATGATCGAATAATAATTAATAATTATTAATAATTTAAAATGCAGTGTGAATATTAACAGTAAGCCAAACTTTAAAACAAAAAACACATACCTTACAGTATTACCAACAGAATACAAAATAAATGTCTCATAAAATCAACAGAAGACCGCTAATTTTAGAAGTGTTTAGAAGTATAGCCTAAACAAATTTTTACGATAGACAAAATGAACTTGAAAATAGGAGGGTTTAAAACTCATAAAAGTGTTCTTACTGATGCGCTTTCAGAAAATTTTCGCTGGCATCGCATGGCATCAAACCTTATTCCCTGGGTGGTGTGCGAGCGATCAAGAAAATCACCACAGCAAACCTAACTTCACGAAAAAGACGTTTAAAGAGAGATTCCTCTGCTATAAAACAATTTAAACGCACAAAACGAAAGTGTACCAATTTGCAGTAATGGTAAGTAAAAACGGAGTACACAAGACAACAAATTATGCTACATACTAAACTCAGCAGTACTCAGTACTAAGTGGGGGCAACACAAGATGTTATTGAGCGATATGGGTAGATACGGAGAGTAGAAAAACGCCTTCTCAGACGGAAAAATGGGGAAGAACTGGATCCTCCTCGATAGCGGGCCCCTTTGGGCAGACATTTGTCTATGGAGAGATCGTCAATGCAATTGAAAAGCTGAAAAAAAACAAAGCCGCAAATTCCAGGTTGGCAAACTCCTCAACTGAACCCTTTTCGAGGGTGCCGACTGGTAATAGCACCTACAGTTGTTACCAATTTTTGTAACGTTGGCTAGCTAAGATCAGGGATCAATAGCTAAATTTCTCAAAAATGAAAAATGTCGAGAGTGTTATGCAATCCGTTCCAGTTGGACCAGCGTTTGCAGTATTCGCTCGGAGCCTCTCCGATATTCGGCATCTCCGGAACTGGAAGTATGAAAGCCTTACCTGCATGGGGCGCACGTCTCTTCGCCGCATAAATGAACATTATGGGGAAAATCGCAGGCTGCAAAGCAGCTAGAAGAAACAAATCTGGATGAAGTCAGACCACATCAGATCAGACGACAGCAGGTGCGTGCCCACCATCGCAATGCAACTGTGCAATGGTGGACTGTGTGTTACGTTTTTCGCTGCTTATAACAAACTTTCCAAAAAAACCTTTTGCATTAAAATAATTATTGTACATAATTTGCATTGTTGCATTGTACTATTGTGACCTCAAAAAAGTTGAAGTACAAAGTGAACTTTGTGGTTTTTTTTGTGCATGTGCGAATGAGATAGACTACATTAACTTTAAAATTTTAATATCAACTGTATACTTTTTGGCGTTTCATCGAAGTCAACTGCATTGATTTTGGCTCAAAAGTGTCAGTAAGGTGACCAGCTACGCCGTTTTTCTCTTTATCTTTTTTACGTATTGAGTTCTTTTTACATAAGGAAATATGTTGTGTTGCTACACAAAATGTGTAAATAAGAAAAAGTATGGCAATTCAAGTTATCGTTTTGTTTGTTGTTGACTTTGTAAAGAAACTGTTCACATTATCTGCGCTGGCATAAGCGGAACTATTTTCGATTGTCTGACGATTCTGGATGCTAAAAAGCCTTGTGGATTACGTTGGTCTTGCCCCGAAAACGCTGTTATAGTCCTTTTTATGTGTTTATATGTATGAGCGTTTGAATATACAAGCGTGTATATATAAATATGTATAAGTAACCGCAAACAAAAAAAAAAAAAAAAAAAAACATTCTTTCTACCGCACACGCTTGTCGATGTTTTTACTTGTACATATTTACATTTACACAATCACTTTCTTTCGCACTCCCACATGTTAAGCTGTACGCGCAGTAATAGGGTATGCGCGAAAGAGAGAGCTACGCTACATAGAAAAGTATAAATTTGACTCTCCCCGCTTTACCGTCTCTCCCACGCTTTGACAGAGATAAACTTTTTCCTTTTACTCGCAGCTTAAAATTGTAAAAGCGCATTCTCCTTCAGATAGAGAGAACGACTTTGCCATGCATAAGATAAGTCAATGATGATTAGTTTACGAAACTATCAAAAAAGTACTATTTAAAAATTACTATATGTCAGTTTACTAATTATGTTGCAAATATAGCTTAATTTATTAAATGGAGTTCTGTCTAAAAGAAAGAAGATAAAGCCTGGGATTTGACCATCAATTTCTGCCTTAATGACTGCGTCGTCTGATGCGCCATTGATTATTTTATCAACATCACCGGTGCCTAGAAACGCATGCTCAGTTGATATAGAGCCAATTTAATAGACTCAGCAGCCTCCGTCTGTAAATTCCGCTAATGCTGTTCTTGGAACAAATGTTCGTTTGGAAACTGGCACGACCACTAACTCAGCCAAAATGATTAATACCGTGACGCCATGCAAACACATTTTTGTGTCACGGTTTATTCAATCAAAAACTGCGGGAGAGATTTTGGAGTACGTCTCATTGTTTCTTTCAATTAACACTAGTTAAAGAATATGTGCCAAAAAAAAAACCTATGTCTACTCGTCAAGCCGCTATTGTACCACGACCTCTGGTTGAATCTTCACGAACTACATCAAATTCTTTAAATTAATTCTCCTCTTATTGTTTATTATTAAAATGTAGGAGGTCTGAAAAGCAAGAGTGTAAAATTGTACCTCAAAAACATTGACTTTAATGCTGATATTATTGTATTTACAGAGACTTGGTTCGAACAAATATTTCAAATTCTGAATTAATGAATAATAACTTAAATATTTTCGGTAAGGATCGAAGAATGTTAAATGGTGGGGGAATATAAATATCTCCAAAGTCTAGTTTAACATCAGAATTGTTTCATGATGTTTTATCTAATTCACATAAGTTGTTATTCGTCTTCAGAGCTGTAGATTACACAGGCCGACAAAATTTAACAAAAGTCTAGACCCAGAGACCGGACCTAACACACCCGAAGGATTTTGATGCGCTGAATCCGAATCCGTGCTCTGAATTGCTCCTATACGTCTGGTTTTCGAGATATCCTAACCTAAAAGTGCAAAAAACGCGTTTTTTTGCAGTTTTTGAGGTTACGTGACGGAAGGAAAAAACTTATTATCAAAAAACGTTTTATGGCAATTGAAAGTATCACCCTTCCCCTTCTAAACCTTTTTTGGATTTTTCAAATATATTTTTTTTCACCGAAATATCGCTATTTGAAATTTTACAATTAAGCGTATTAACCCTTTAACGCTTTTACGCTTAATTGTAAAATTTCAAATAGAGATTTTTCGGTGAAAAAAAAGATATTTGAAAAAATCCAAAAAGGTTTAAAAGGGGAAGGGTGGTACTTTCAATTGCCATAAAACGTTTTTTGATAATAATTTTTTTCCGTCTGTCGCGTAACCTCAAAAACTGCAAAAAAACGCGTTTTTGGCACTTTTAGGTTAGGATATCTCAAAAACCAGACGTATAGGAGCAATTCCGAGCACGGATTCGGATTCAGCGCATCAAAATCCTTCGGGTATGATAGGTCTTGTCTCTGGGTTAAAAACTTGTAGGCCTGTGTTATTTATCACATGATTTTACATTCCACCAGCATCTGATGTTAGCTTTTATCAACTACATTCTTCAGCAATTAATTCGATTTTAAAATCATTAAATTCAAATGAGTATCTCATAATTTTTTGTGATTTTATTCTACCTAGAATGTCTTACGAACTTTGTGATAACTCTTAATCCATGATTCCTTTAGTCCATTTAGATTTATTTAATACTCTTTTTAATCTATCGTTTCGATACACCAAAAAAATAGTATATTCTATTGTTCTATATAGTATATTCTATTGCTCGACTTGCTATTTGTTGATAAAACTTTGGATGCTTATATTTCTCGAATTGATCCTGAATCGGTTCTGGAAGATAAGTGCCAACCAACTATAAAAGTGGTTCTAAATATAACTGTTTTCTAATCTCGACATTGAAATCACAAATAAAAAGTCTTACAATATTTACTTAGCTGTTTTCTTCTGTGCCCAGGTAGTAGAAGTTCTCTACAGCCTCAAAGCTGAAGTTCTCTGTCCTCAAAGACCGTCTATCTGCGGGTGGACTATACTTGTTAGGTACGGTTTCAGTATATTACACAATATGCCAGATAGAATTTTTTAAGCGATTGGAAGGAGAATTATTTCTCAACAGCTTGCGCAAACTGCAGGGTCTCCTTTCTTAAAAGATGGGCACAGGACACTTAGGTTCCAGTCATTAGGCATACGATCACAAGTCCATATTTTGCATAAGAGTTGATGCATACATCGAATCAACTCTTCGCCGCCGGTCTTAAATAACTCTGCGGGTAATTTGTCTGCGCCTGCCGCTTTGTTAATTTTAAGCCTTTGTATGACTTCTAAGACCTCCTCATATTCTGGTGGCTTCACAGGAATCCCATCATCGGCTGGGGGACGCAGATATTCATCATAAGTAGGGTAGAGAAGTGGATCCTCCATAACCTTAGTGATTTCTGGACATCTATTACCATGTTTCCCGTTTCTTCATTGCTGAACGAAGAGCATTGATATAACATTCGGTCATATGCTTGATTTTTTGGTAAAATCCTCGGGCCTCGTTTCTGCTACCCATCAGCTCACTCTTCTCTACATCGCACCTTTCCAGTTCTCTTTTGTTCCTTCCGGTCAGGCGTTTCTCCTCTTTTCGATTATCTCCATATCGCTCCACAACAGCTCGTGTTGCTCTCGCCTGCAGAGTTCGTTGTAGTGCTATAATCTTCTCTGCAGTAGCAATGTGACACTCCTCATCGTACCATGTCTGCCTTCGAGTTTTAGTGCAGCCACTAACCTCATTGGCTGCCGTAGCTAATCAGTCGAAGGTCGGAGGATTCTTCTGTCGGAGTAGGTGGGAGATCCTTGCTAAGAAGGCAGCGGTGATCTGATGTGACTTAAACCTACCAACACCTAGTCGCCACTACGCCACTAATCTGGTTCTACTTTTGATCATTATTCTGCCCGCAGCAAATTTGATTAGCCTTTACCCATTACTGTTACTGGTGTCATATAGGCTAAATTTTCATCTCTCTCCATTTCATCTTTAACATTTGTTGGGGCGTGTACACGTTCATCTACAGCTGTAAACCTGGAGACGACTCCGCGTAGTTTCTTACTAACCACGAAGCCGCATCCAAATGTGTGATGCCTTTCATGTTCACTGTAGTAATTGTCACAGGTTGCAATTTATGCAACCGTATCCAGTCCACATTTCCTGGATAGTAGTAATATCTGCTCTGAAGTTATCGAGATAATAATAAGTTCTTCTGTTGCACCATCCACATAAGTATATCGTGATCCTTGTATCGTTTTCGGGAGTCGTCATGTTTTTTTTTTTTTTGCTCCAGAATCCTTGTCCCTTCCGCGCAATTATCTACGGGTACATTTACACCTCTGGGTTTTCCACCTGAAGTACTTATGTTTAGACTAGCCATCATTGCATTTCGTACACTTTTTTCCAGTGTCTGTTTCACGTGGTAATTCTTGTTTCACATCGTTGGTGACCACCCTCGGACTAAACTCACCTCGAGGAGTCGCTCTTTAGAGGGCTTAACTTTTTCGTAAAGCTGAGCCTGCTGTGGTAGTTTTCTTGACTGCCCGCTCAACACACGGGAAACATGGCTTTATTCAAAAATGGTCGGCATCTACTAATCTCTTGGAGCTTACATTACAACATTATATCGACTCAACGTGACGTTCTATCTGGTGTACCTCAAAGGCGTCATCTGGACCTCTATGGTTTTTGCTTTTTATTGCCTCGCTTTAATATTTGCGGATGATATGAAGCTGTGCTTCAGCCACAAATATCCACATGGCTACAAACTATAGCTGACAGCTGATCATAATGAGACTAATTGTTGGTGTTAACGTAATGGTCTAGTATTAAATTGCTCCAAGTGAAAAGTAATGACGTTTTGTCGTAGAAACCCTCTGTTAGCTTTATATCTTATTGAAAATGGTGCACTTGAGTGTTTCTTCTATTAACGATTGCTTCGCACATTGATGTAATATGTATGCTTAGGTTTATTAAACGGTGGCCAAAAGAATTTAATAACGCATATATCACGAAACTATTATTGACATTGTTAATTCATCATATATTAGAGTATGCCTCTTGTATTCTGAATCCACAATATACAACGCATCAGGTGCAGTTAGAGTCTTCATCTTTTTGCTGTGCGAAAATTGAGCCATATACACATTGACTTAAATTAATAACACTCACTTGAATAACGCAGATATATGCTAAAGGTATAATTTCTCCACAAGCTGGTGGTGTTAACTCTCAATATTTAATGCAATTGATAATTTTTTCATTGTCATCCCGGGTTACAAGAAATTATTCATTGCTCCATCTACACATGTGTTAAACAAAGTATGCCAGCCATGATAGACTACGCATTTTGTGTTCTTCGTATAATAGATTTACAATTTGGCCTCCAGGCCTTCTTTTAAATCTAGTAGAAACAGTCACAGATGACACCGAAATCTCAGAGTTCGATCATACCGATACTTCGAGTGGTTTCATTTCAAAATAAATACAAAAAAAAGGTGCGGTTTAACTTCGTACACTTAAGACCAGGAATGCGCAATATCGACAGAGCAGATGAGCAAACCACGGAGTGGCTTAAGAATCACGTCCGATTTTGAATGAATGGAAAGGCTCCATCCTCACCATTTTGGTCGGCGACGCATTCCCTCCAGCTGGACAACTGCTTGCTGCTTGACCTTTTAGAAGCGCAAAACGAAGGTCTGAACACCCAGACTTGGAAAGTGGTTTCCTGCCGTCACGAAGGCAACGGACAGCTTATGGTTGTTGGGATAGATGAGGAGACAAATGAAAACATCGTCAAAAGCGGAGAGGTTGCAGAATAGTAGAGCAGCCAATGGCGCGAAAACTGAGAGGCAGCGGAGCTCGTGCGCGATGGAGATAGAGCCCTTGTTGCGGAGGGGTACGAACAAGGAGGAGGAAACGCGTCGGAGTCATAATCCGTCTTTGCCAAAGGCACCTCGGCGGTATTGGCTAGGGCATTCACTTCAAAGACCTTAGGGTAGCGCTGATTCAGGAACCCTGGAGCTTTGAGGGTAAGGTAAAATGCCTATACACAGGGTATACATAGGATTAAAAAGTTTCTAAACTTTTGGAGATCAAATTTTTATAAAGTTTTTCGCACTCTAAAAACTTACAAAAAAAGACATACATTAAACTAACAATATATAAGATATTTAAAATGGTCTTGCAAAAAATGAAATTTTACTTTGCACTCGAAGACAAAGTGAAAAGTAAATTTGTTCAACTTTCTGCAATCAGCTGTTCGTGACTTTTCTTTATATGTTTTAAAATATAGTTCAATGTTTTTTGAAAATGACACAAGAAAGCATAAAAAAATCATTCATAAATTATAAAATAAACTATTCGCAAAATATAAATTATTGAGGGTATGTGAACTTTATTGATTCACGGATTATATTGTACATCAGAATATATTTCTACCAATTTAATTAATTGTGTGCATCAAAAATATTAACTTGGGTGGAACCGAAGCTTTAATACCTCCCAAGTGTAAAAATACAAATATAAGAATAATTTTTTTTAAAAATATCAAAAAATGAGAGGTAAGTTTGTACAGCGCTATTTTGTAGTGAGTATGCTATAAAGAATGTCCCGTCAGTATTCCGTCTGCTCGTGTACGGCATTGCTGCACAGACAATAACAAAAGTGTAAAGTGACAATAAATTCACTAACTTTATGCTTTATGCTAACTTTATGCTCGCGCAGCTCTTTAGTAGTTTAATACACAATGTATCATAAAAAAAATTAATAAAGGCAGTCTTAAATGAAAGCCCAACTGAATCGTATTTACTTTTTCATTTCATTACAATATGTTATAGTTGCCCGATCCTTATCATATAGGTGGTGTGAACATAGGATTATGTTAGATATGTTTTTACCCAATTCGGTGTGGAAATTGGAAAATGAGCCGCTTGTTTGTTTGTATGGGGGCTATATCTAAATATAGTCAATATTAGTCTCTGTAAACAGGTGGGAGACCCTTGTTGAGAAGGCAGCGGCAGTCTGCACATGAAACCGATTTTTTTACGCCATTACACTTAGTGTAAACGGGTATAATTAGTTTGTCGGAAAGTTTTTAACGCACAAAAGGAGACGTCGCAGACCCCATAAAGTATATATATTCCTGATCAGCTCGATGAGACGAGTCGACCTAGCCATGTATGTCTGTCTGTCTGTCGGTCAGTCTGTCAGTTTATTTTAAAGCGATTTACTCTGAGACTACTGGAGATATTTAGCTAAAATTTGAACTTAAGCTTTTTTCGGGAACGACCAGGCGAAAATGAGAGTACCACGCCCATTTTTAGGTGTTGCCCCCATACAAAATGACCTTCGATTTCCAAATTTTGTAAACAAAATGGTAATTATTTAGGAATGTATTGATTCGAAATTGGTGCCACGCCAAGTCCATTTTAAGGCATAGGATCCACATAAACTTTTCGATTATTTTCTATTTTTTTGTTTTAATGTCTGTATTTTTATCTTAAAATTTGATACACAATTGTGTATAAATTTGAGTAGTATCAGACATTTCACTCCATTGCTAAGTTCTATCAAAGTCACTGATGATAACACATAAACTATTTTAAAATACGTGTGGCGGGTATCTAAGCTTCGGTTCTACC
Source organism: Leucophenga varia (assembly GCA_018903435.1). Classification (NCBI taxonomy): domain Eukaryota; kingdom Metazoa; phylum Arthropoda; class Insecta; order Diptera; family Drosophilidae; genus Leucophenga; species Leucophenga varia. Next base: position 31,763 of record JAEIFJ010000785.1, read on the forward strand.
GAAGTTTACAATTTCTATCAAAAACCGCATAAATTTACTGTTAAACAAGATGAACAAGTCTGAAATAGATTGATATATGACGAATCGATCTGCCTGTTTATTTCTATGCATTTTTATTCGGTCAAGATATAAATACATTAATTCTTTTTTTTCCTATGATTAATTTTGTACATCTGTCGAACACAACATTTAGTACATATTATAACATCGATATAAGAATTTAATTAATTTAAAAGAACAATTTCTTTAAATTATAATTAAAAACAAAAAATAGATCTATGAATCTATCGTGAATAACAATTTCTTAATTAAATAAATTTGCGTTTATTGATAGTTCGGTATGTCAGCTGGTCGGATTCTTTTTAGACGTCGTCTAGTAGTTAACTCAAGTATGGGTAAGTTACTCATCTGGTTGTTTGAATGTGCCAGGATTCTGATGTGGTAACTTCTACTAACTGCTACTATTTCTTCTTTAACGGTCTGTATTTTGAGATCTCTGTGTATATCCGCGTTGGAAATATACCATTCCGCTGTTGTGATTTGTCGAAGTATTTTTGACTGCTGCCTTTGTATTATATTGATGTTTGATGGATGTACCCCAAACTTGAAGGCCGTAAGTCCAAATTGGTTTTATGATGATTTTGTACATTAGAAGTTTATTGCTCATAGAGAGCTTCGATTTTTTATTCATAAGCCAGCTCAGTTGACGACATTTCTCTTTCATTTGATTTCGCTTTTCTTCTATGTGTAACTTCCAAGTCAGTTTATTGTCTAAGTGAATTCCTAAGTATTTGGCCGATTTCTCAATAGGTATGTCTACATTATTTATTTTTAAAGATAACTTGTGTAGTTTTGTTTTCGTTAATTTTTATGGCCCATTTATCAAACCATTTTTTGGTGTTATCAAGTATGTTTTGAAGCTTATTAGAGGCTACAGCTAAGTCTTTATGTGAATAAAGAAGAATTGTGTCATCTGCAAAAGTTGCTATCATAGAAGAGGTTTCTATTGGGATAGTTAAGTCTTGTGTAAAAAGGACGTATAAGAGTGGTCCAAGAACGCTACCTAGAGGTATACCTGCTTTAATTGGCCTTATTGTAGAGTGAGCGTCTTTAACTTTTACATAGAAGTGTCGATCAGATATGTAACTTTTAAGCATGTGGTAAAAATCTGGTGGAAGTAGTTTTTTTAATTTATACAATAGACCAATGTGCCATACCTTGTCGAAAGCTTTTTGAACATCAAGAAATACTCCTATACAATACTTTTTATCTTCTAGATGTCTAGAAATTTTGTTAACTACTCTATGAATTTGTTGAATAGTTGAGTGATGTTTCCGAAACCCAAACTGATGGTCAGGTATGATGTAGCTATTGTCAAGAATGGGTTGAAGTCTGTTAAGGAATATTTTTTCAAAAACTTTTGATAGTATTGGAAGAAGGCTTATCGGACGGTAAGACGCTGCACTTGTGGCATCTTTACCAGGTTTTGGAATAGCTATGACCTCTGCTACCTTCCATGTCTTAGGAAAATATTTGTGTCTTATTATTGCGTTAAACATATTCCGCATTTAATAAATATCATTTATAGGAAGTTCTTTAAGCAACATTCCAGTTATCTTGTCATATCCAGGTGACTTGTTAGCCTTAATATTGTCGATCGTATTTTTAACTTCCTTAGTACTTACATATCTAATTTTGATATTTTGTGAGTTTCTAGATGTTTCTGAATTATTATAACAGGTTTGTGTGTCATTTGTGAAGGCATTTTCATAAAAGTCAGCTAGTAGGGTCGATTTATCGCGTTCTGTTTTAGCACAAGTACCATCTGGTTTCCTTAATGGTGCGGTAAAGGTTGTCGATTTTCTGAGTTTTTTAGTGGCTTTCCATAGGGAAAAGTTTGTGTCTCTGGTTGGGCTTAAATTATTCAGATAATTTTCTATATTTTTATTTTTATTCTGATTGAGCTTTAATTTTAGATCCCTTATTGCCCTATTAAGTCTCTTTTTATCTTCGGGACTTCTAGTAGTTTGCCAGATTTTCCTAAGTCTTCTTTTATTCTCTATATGGTTTCGAATTGAAGTAGGTGTTAACAAGTTTTTAGTATCCCTTTAAATTAAATGCGGGGTAGAGTTAATTGCCGCATCCGCTACGGCATCATTAAAATAAATTACGGAGCTCTCTATGTCATTTGGAGATTTTAGTGCAATGTCCAAACGTAAGTATATGTTAAGGAGTTCTTTGTACGCTTGTCAATCTGTTTTTGGGCTATAGAGGCTGGGCGTCGGCTTGTTTGTGGCAAGCGTTTCGATGTAATCGAGTTGAACTGGTGAGTGATCTGAAGATAACTCAAAGCGCGACTTTATCGAAAAGTTATTAATATTTACATTTTTAATAACACAGAAATCAATTAGATCTGGCACTTTGCGCTGGTCTGTTGGCCAGTAGGTAAGCTCGCCTGTTGAAATATAATTGGCATTATTGGTATAAATTGTTTCTAGAAGAATTTTACCTTTTTTTTGGTAAGTCTTGAGCGCCAGGCTATGTGTTTTGCATTAAAATCACTAGCAGCAATAAATCTTGGCCCTAAAGATTTAAACTATGTGTTATATTGAGCTGATGAGACATTGTGTCGAGGCGGACTGTACAATGCTAAAATTGTTAGGGTCCAATTTCTATCTTGCACATGAATAATAGTCGCTTGAATATAATGTTGGCTAAAATGTTCAATTTCATAGTATTTAATTTTATTTTTAATTATAATAGCTGAACCCCCATGCCCTGTGCCGTCTGGGTGATTTGTATTATATAAAGTATAGCCTGTTATCTTCAGAAAATGTTTAGATGTAAAATGTGTTTCTGAAATAAGTGCCAGATCAATATTATTTTTATAAAGGAAGTGCTTTAGTTCTAGTATATGTTGCCTCAGCCAGTTAGCATTCCAGAATATAATTCGTAGTGTATCTGAGCACATATCTACGAATTTGTCTTGGATACTAAAAGTGTCACTACATTGAGTATATCTGACATTTGTTGAATCAATTGCTTCATCATAAGTTTTAGCTCTTGCATGTCATTAAGTTCAGTTGAATTTGGGTTGGATGGTAAGGAGTTGTTAGTGGAATCTATGTTAGGTGGTAAGTGATTTAAAGATGGAAAAGTGGGTTGTGTTTCGGGTTGAATAAGTTGGGAAGGGAAGGTTTGTTTAATTGGATATGGTGGATTAGACTTATTGCCACTAGCTATTTGAGCAAAACTTATGGAGGGTGTCACTCTAATACTAGAACTTGGAGGGGGAGAGACCCGCGCATCTACATATTTATTTGGTACTATTTTTTCTCTAAGCTGGGGAAAGCGTTTAACTTTTAGTGCTTTATAGACTTCGCAGCCTTTATAGTTAGCAGTGTGGTTACCACTGCATAGAGCACATTTGGTCTGACCGTTGTCGAAATTTAGAGTGCAGTTTACTGTTGTATGGGAACCAGCGCATTTGACACAGACTGGATCTCTAGTACAATAATTTTTGGTATGCCCATACTTCTGACAATTTGCACATTGGGATAGTGTGCGTTTAATATGAGGTGCCTCGAATGAAATTTTTGTCTGTAGAAGATGTGAAATTTTATATACATCTTTATTGTTTTCTTCGCTTTGAAATTCAATTGAAAATAATGGAAGAGGCACTTTTGTGGTTCGTTGTTGAATATTATAAATATGTTTAACATTGTTACCTAACTCTTGAAGTTCAGCTTTAATTTCTTCAATATCAGCTGAAGGATGCATATTTCGTAAAATGACTTTGAAGTTTCTATCTTCCTTAGCTTTGTACGTATAGTATTTGGTTTCTTTCTGTTTCAACATATTTATAATATTTTTATAAAAAGTAGAATCTGTGGCCTGCACTCTTACTTCGTTATTAGCCAACGCTTTTAATTCAAAGTTTTTTTGAGCCACTTCTTTAAGGGCATCATATAAAACTTTAATCTGGCCGACACCCTGAATATAAATTGGAGGTGGTTTATTCACTTTTGGCAATAAATGAGCTGAAGGTTGCATAGAGTTTTGTTCCTCACACTTGTCATCTGCTAACAGTTCGAATCGATTTGTTGTGTTTGGTTCGCTGAGCCAATAATTTTGTAATGTTGTTTGTGTGTTCTTTGGTTTTTGGTTATTGTTTTGCTTTTGTTGTGTTTGCTTACTTGGAGAATGTGTTTCCATGTTCTTTTTCAACTTTAACGGCTGATTTATGTGTGTGTGCTTTCCATTGTTTGTTTTTGGAGAAGTAACGTTTTCTGGTAAAACAATTGAAGAAGTCGAAGGTACATTAACTTAGAACAACATTTTCAACTTCAGCATTTTTCTTAAATATTCAATGGGTTCAGCATTTTCTATTAATTATATTTTTTTTTTTTTAAACTAACTTAATTATAATAAACTAAAACGGTGCCCAAGCATACATATGTGCAGTGTTTGCACATTTCAAATTATTTGTGAAATAAATCTGCATACAATTTATTAACTTTTTTTTTGTGATATTTTTTAATATTAAAAATTAAATTACTTAATAGACGCGAAAATTAACAACACAACAAACGCGGTGATGAGCGTTAAAGGCGCTCATCAAGATGGATAACTCCGTGAGTATAAAAGAAAACAAATAACTCTTAAATAAATCATCACCCCTCACAGCCTCAGAGCTCCTCCCTGTTACATTTCCATCCCAACCAAATGCAAACAATATTTCTGCTCAAGCGCAACAAGCATCTCTTTCTTGGGCTGCGCAATGTGTAACACCCACGCTCTTTGATTATGGTATATTCACTCTTCCCACTACTATATACCAATAATAGCAGCAACATCTCTTTCTTTAAAAACACCTGCTGTCTCTGCCGCAGTGTCAAAAGATATAAAAAACAACAACTACACTACTAATTTACCGCAATCTCAATTGCAAAACGGACAGCGACAAAAAGAAATCAACACAAAATCTCGTGCGGCAGTGCAGACTGGCATTGATCGCTGAATACAAATTAAACGCAAACTTAGTCCTCAAGCGACTAAGAATGGAAACAAAAACAAAATTAACAAAAATAATGAAACATCAGTAGATACATCCGTATTAAGCAATAATAAATTTCTCCCTCTAAGCGACAATGCAACTACTGAAGCTAAAAAGTCTGAGGAAGCCGATGTTAAAGTAGTTAAACCCCCCACCTATATACGTACGTGAAAAAAAGCTCAAACAAACTTGTTGTCAAACTATCTCAACTCATAGGCAACAACAATTTCTACATAGTCCCACTCACAAAGGAAAACATATGTGAAACTAAAATGCAGATCCACACAGGAAAATTTCCGCATAGTCTCAAAACATTTAACTGATACAAAAGTAAATTTTTACACTTATCAGTTAAAAAGCTCAAAAGGTCCGCAAATAGTAATTAAATGCATTGAACCATGCGTTTCGTCAAACGAAATATTAAATGCTCTCGTGGAACTTGGTTTTAAACCCAAAGTAGCCATCAATATTATCAACAAGAACAAAGTACCCCAACCCATGTTCAAAGTTGAACTAGAGCCCGAAACTCATTCACTTAAACGCAATGAGGTTCAAACAATCTATAAATTACGTTATCTGTTGCACCGCAGAATTACCGTAGAAGAACCACATAAACGCAACAACCCAATTCAATGTACTAATTGCCAAGAATACGGACACACGAAAACGTACTGTACACTCCGAGCAGTTTGCGTTGCATGTGGAGATCTCCATAACACGGCATCCTGTTCAGCAAATAAATCTGATCCCAGCGTTAAAAAGTGCAGCAACTGCGGTGGTAACCACACGGCTAACTATAGAGGTTGTCTGGTATTTAAGGAGCTAAAAAGCAGATTAAACCAAAATATAACCTCAATTCGCTCGCAACCAGAAATCGTAACTATATGCTTAGCCCAAAGTTTTGTAAATAACACAACCTCCCCTGGTTTGTCTTTTGCTGGCGCATTGAAATGTGGTCTAAGCCCTTCTGCTCCAAATTCTCAAACTGATCCAATTCTCAAACGGTTCCTCAAGCTCAAACAATAAATACGCCTCACACACAAAATAGCATCGAAGCGATGATTGCCTCTATGCAACAAAGCATGATGAATTTCATGTCTTTCATGCAAAGCACGATGCAAGAACTCATGCGGAATCAAAATACATTGATCCAAATGCTTGCAGCTCAACACAATAAATAATGCGGTCTCTAAATATTTGTCTCTGGAATGCTAACGGTATGCATCTCCATGTAGTCCCACATATTGGCCAACAGATCCAAGGAAGATCCCGGATCTTATAGATTTTGGCATTACTCGAAATATTCCAAGAGGACTAATATCTGCCGAATCCCTTGCAGATCTTTCATCGGATCACTCTCCAATTTATTTTCGCCTGCTGGATCATCCATAAACTTTAGAAAAACCCAGTATGATTGATTTATACTCAATAATCAACAGTATAACAGTATAAGATATCGAAAACGCAGTTACAAACCCATCAGAGTTAACGCACAAGAAGTCAAGAACATAGTTAAAACCCAACTGAATCCCAAAAAAGCCGCAGGGAATGATCTGATCACCCCTAAGATGATCATGGAACTTCCCAACTGCGCTATAAAGCACAACTCTACAATCTTCAATGCAATATTCGTATGTGGACACTTCCCATCTCAATGGAAGAAGTCAACCATTGTAATGATCCCGAAGCCCGGCAAAGACAAAACCAAGGTGGCGTCATACAGGCCCATCAGTCTTTTGTCTTGCCTGTCTAAAATTTTTGAGAGGGTGCTACTTTCGAAACTTAAGACACATATCATGGTATCATCCCCAATCACCAATTTGGGTTTCGCGAAAAGCATGGCACCATTGAGCAAGTTAACCGTATCACAAACGAAATAAGGACTGGATTTGAACGACGTGAATACTGCTCCGCTATATTTTTGGATGTCGCCCAGGCATTTGACCGAGTGTGGATTGAGGGGCTTAGGTCCAAAATTTATTCACTACTCCCTCAAAGTATAAGCAAGGTCCTTGACTCGAACCTCACCACAAGGGTATATGCAGTACGGGTAAACTCATATATTTCCCAAGAATTCGAATTTAAAGCCGGTGTACCCCAAGGCAGCGTTCTTGGCCCAACCCTGTATGTTCTGTTCACATCAGACATACCCACAGCTCAAGGCATCACAATATCTACATTTACTGACGATACTGCTACATTAAGCAGATCTAAATGCCCAGTGCAAGCCAGTAGAAAACATCTCGAAGAGTGGCTATCAAACTGGCGCATTAAGTTAAACGAGCAAAAAAAGCAAGCACGTAACATTTACGGTCAATAGAAGTACTTACACCCCTGTAACGTTAAAGAATATTGAAATACCACAGACTAATGACGTCCTGCATCTCGGCATTCACCTTGACAGGCGGCTCACATACCGCAAACATTTAGAAGCCAAAAAGTTCAAATAAAGTTGAAAGCCAACTCTCTACACTGGCTCATTAGCTCTCGTTCACCTCTAAGCTTGGAATACAAGGTGTTGCTCTATAAAACTGTCATAAAGCCAATCTGAACATATGGCTTACAACTATGGGGAAAAGCAAGTGCAAGTAATGTGGAAATAATCCAAAGATCCCAATCAAAAATATTAAGAACACTAACTGGGGCACCATGGTACATACGAAACGAAAACATTCACGATAACCTTAGCATCCCTTGGCATAAACTGTACTCTCACCCAAACCCACTTGCAAAATGTCTTGTACGACAAGCCACACAAACCCGACTCAGGCGAAATGACCTCCCAGCTACTATTTCATAGAAAAACTATTTTCATACAAAAATTTAAATAAGGGCGCTAGGTTTGTATGGGGGCAATACTACTGTGTACAAAAATTAACGTGAATTTTCAATTTAAACGCGGGCTTAACATTTCGGGCTAGTTCTTTTTTCTTGAGTTGGTAGGACTGTTAATAATATCTGGGCCAAATTTCATGTCAATATCATTATCAGTAATATATTTACGATTGTGTTTACCAAACGACCAAGAGTGTATTTTTCGATTTTTATAACGTCTGATTTAATTGAGCAGAGATGTTTCATCAAATTTTGTTTTCTGAATGGAATAAATGAAATAAAAATGTTGAAAAAGGCTTACGGGGACCGAGCACTACCAAAATCAAAAAAATATGATTGGTATAAATTGTTCAAAGATGGTTGAGAAAGTGTTGAAGACGAAGAGTGCTCTGGTCGACCATCGACCTCAACGGACGATGCTCACATCCAAAAAGTAAAAGAAATAGCGCTTGCACACCGTCGATTAACTATAAGAGACATTGCTGATGAAATTGGCGTATCGCAAAGATCAATTAATACCATTTTAAAAGATGTTTTGGGCCTCAAACGTGTCAAGTCTCGATTGGTACCAAAAATGCTGATTTTTTTTTTTAAACTTCACTGATTTTTTGTGAATATCGTTCCGCAACCATCGTATTCGCCTGATTTGGCTCCGTGTGACTTCGAGCTATTCCCAAAACTGAAGAGACTACTCCGGGGATCGCGTTTCGAGTCGATTGAGGAGATAAAAGCTAAATCGATTGGAAAAAACGTTGGCATAGGTGTATTTTATCAGGAGGGGCTTACTTTAAAGGGGACAAAATAGATATTCATGAATAAATAAATAATTAAAAAAAAAAACACAAAACATGCGATACTTTTGGAACACACCTCGTATTTATTGAGAACCAAATTAGAACTAAAAACTAAATACAAAACGAAACTTAAAGTAAACTATGCTTCGCTCGAAAATCTCTGTCGCTGTTGCAGTCCGGCTTCGATGGTGCAAAGTTACGCTCGTGGCGAAAAAGCTGCAGACGCAAGATCAGCATATTTGATCGCAACTTTGTTGCGCGTGTCGGAAAGACTGCAGACGTTTGTTCAGCGATTCTGTTTATTTGTTTTACGATTCTATTTGTTTCTTTATTTCTTGTTGCTATTGTTATTGTTGCTTTTTGGTGTCAACGTATCTTTCGTTAACTCCTCCCCTCTTAAATACGATTGTCCTCAATTCTTTAGAAGTACGGGATGTCATTGAAGTTTTTGAATGTAGTAATTTTTGGTCGGGGTGGTTGTAGCCACGATACTTGTAGGTAGAACTATCGATGGTGACATTTGTTCTACGTTATTGATATATTGGTAAATTTTCCTGCCGGTCGACATCGAATGATTATGATACCGAATGTAAGCACGACGATAACTAGTGTTATGCCGCTTGCGGCTGTGCCAATTTGTAACATGTGGATCCTCTTTGTGTTGTTAATGTGAAGTTCCTCGAGACTCTGCAGAGTCAACACATGTTGGAGTTCTTTTTCAATTGGTGTCGGCTGTCTAACTATTGAGGTTGCTTCTTGGTAAGGCGCTTCCAAATTTAGGTAGACTTGTGGGCCGATTTTTATCGTGGTGTTATGGAAGATTATGAAAAGCGTACCGTCGAGTTGATGTGTCTGATGCTCGATGGTGATAGAATCGTTATAGCCGTTTAACAAGATTAAACCTTGGCGAATTTCTTCGACTGTTGGTATGTGGTGGTCATTGTTGTAGATGCAGAGAGACTCGAGACCATTGATTATATTAAAAGTACAACTATCATTTCTTAAGTCTAACAATTGATTTTTCTTTCATTTTCGTTTTTAGTATTTTATTTTTTTTTTTCGTTTTACAGGTTTTAGTATAATATTTTCAAATGTTTCATTTCCCGTTAGCGGGATTTCCAAAACATACAACATTTTTGATTGATTATATAAAATTTTAATATCGGCATATTCTAAAGCCGATTCTACTGATTCGAAATTTATACTTTTTTTTAAGTTCTTTAATTGCTAATTTTATTTCAATTTTATTTAATAATAGCGAATTTATAGTTTCATTTTTTGCCCATTGTATGGAATATTTTATGTTTATTAATTCTTCTTTAACATTCCTTCTTTTTGAATCTAAACTTAATGCTACATTAGTTATTACATTTGTGTTTATTTTAATTAAATTACTTATTTCGTTAGATATTCTTGTCAAATTATTTATTCTTGCAATCAAATTTTTATTTATTACAACTTGTTTATTATTGTTTTCATTTAATTCGTTCATATTATCTTTCAACATTTCAAAATCATCGTGGTCCGGAGTGCCAGCAATGTATTTCCATGCCGTTCCTATTATATTAATTGCTCTTTTTATGGCGTGTGTCAGCAAGAGGTCTAAATGTACTATCTGACCAGGATATTGTAGGATAGGTGTGACTTGGACTTCTTAATCTGGAGGATGTCTATCATATTTGTTTTCTTTGCATGCTTTACCTTTTTTTATAATTCTATTTATTTTTTTCTGCATTGAAGGGAAGTAATAATTTTCTATTATTTGTAGTTTGTTTTCTCGGCCATTTCTATGTGCTCATTTGTGTTCTTGAATAATAATTTCTTATTGATTTTGTAAATCTGATATGTCCTTGACTTGAATTCTAGAGAATCTAACTTTGTACTTGTTGAAATGAGTTGGATAAATTTCTTGTATTTTACCCATTGTAGGTTCATCAGCTTTGATACAATTTATTACTGAAGGGTTGAGATATTTTTTTAAAAGATTAATGAGGTTAGCGGAGTTATAATCTGATTCAGTTATTAAGTGCCTGTGAAAGTGGAAAAGGAATTTTAAACTGATAAGAGAATTTGGACTGATGTCCAAGAATTGATTTTTGAATGCGTTTATTGGTACGTCGGAAACGTTATAGATCAAGTTATGAGAAGAGCTTTCATCACTGTGCTGTGTTACGGATAGGGAATTAATTTCATTCATGACGGAAATTCTGGAAAGTGCATCGGCTACAGCATTAGCTTTTCCCGGCTTATAAAACAATTCATAGTCATATTCTTCCAGAATTGCTTTCCACCGTTTCATTTTGCTATTGTTATTTTTATTGCTCAACGCATACGTGAGTGGTTGATGGTCAGTGAAAATTTTAACTTTTGATTTACCGTAAAGGTAATTTCTTAAGAAGTCTAAAGCCCATATAATTGCCAACATTTCTTTTTCATTTGCGGCATAATTTTCTTCGGCTGGTTTTAGAGTCCTTGAAATGAAGATTATTGGCTTGTCTCCTTGAGACAGAACTGCGCCGATAGCATAATTTGATGCATCGGCGGTAAGCTCGAAAGGCTTATTGAAATTTGGGTATGCCAATATAACATCTTCAGACATAAGGCTGTTTTTTATTTTATAAAACGCCTCGAACGCTTTGCTATTAAGACTTATCTTAATTTTTGAAGATTTATTCTTTGAAATGCGTCCTTCATTCCCTCTTAAAAGTTTTGTTAACGAAACGACGATAGTAACCTGAAAGGCCTAGGAATGAACGTAATTCCTTTAAATTTCTGGGAGGTAGTATTTTGGCGATTGCCTCAACCTTAAACGGATTGGTCTTGATTCCACTTTGTGAAATCAAAAATCCTAAAAATCGACTTCCGTTTTGAAAAACTTACATTTGTCGATTTGAACTTTCATATTAGCTTCTTCAAAAGTTTTGAATATTGTGCTAATATGTTCAATATGATCTTGCTCGGTTTTACTAAATATGATAATGTCGTCGATGTAGACGAAACATATCTTGCCGATATGATCTCTTAATATGTCGTCAAGAGCCCTTTGAAAAATGGCTGGGGCATTTTTTAAGCCGAAAGGTAACCTAGTAAATTCGTATTTACCATTGGTTATTGAGAATGCTGTTTTCTCGATGTCGGATTCCTTAAGAGGAATCTGATGAAAACCAATCTTTAAATCGAGTACAGAGAAATATTGATTCTCGCCCAATTGTGCAAGCAATTCGCTAATCTCTGGGATCGGATAGGTGTCCGCCGTCGTTTGTTCGTTTAGCTTACGATATTCGATGACTACTCGATATTGTTTGTTGCCAGAGGAGTCGGGTTTTTTTCCAACGATCCACTCTGGTTAGTAATAAGATGACCGTGAAGGTCGAATTATACCGTCTGCCAACATGGCTTTAATTTGACTTTCTACTTCTGATTTTAAAGACATAGGATATTGATAATGACGGGAGTAAACTGGAAGATCTGTTTTTGTTCGAATTTCGCCCACCACTTCGGTAGTATAGGAGAGTTTTTTATTAGGTTCTGCAAACAGTGTCGGAGAAGTGTGTATTAAACGCTGAAGATTAAGGAATTGAGTTTCTGATAACTGATCGTTTTTTAAACTTGTATTGTTAATTGCTTGTGACTTTAATTGGTTTAACTTGATTTTCAACTTGTTTCTAATTATCACAAAATTTTTATTAGCATGAATAACTGCATTGAGAGCTTGAAGGCTATCGTTTCCGATTATGCCATGAAAAGATTTTAAAGTTGGAAGAATGTAGAATTTTAAAGCAACGTCATTTAAATTGAAAAGATTTAGAATGGTGTGTTCAGGGACTTTAAAATCGCCGCCTATTGATTTTGCATAAAAACTTTGCTGGTTAATTATGGTTCTTTTTGCTAAATTTGGTTGAAGGTAGTTCTTAGTAGAACCTGTATCTATGAGGAATTTAAGAATATCACCACTCTCCGTTTAACACGAAATGTATGGCAACGAAGAGCTATTTAGCCTAAAAAATGGATATCACTTGTGTCTATGGTTTCTTCTGGTTCGTAGTAGAGATTGTACTCTCCACCTATATTTTCCTGTATGACAGACTGAACGTTTTCCTCAGCAACCTCTTCATAGGGCTGCTCACTATCAGCTGCCTGATCAATGTGAAAATTACGCTGAAATTTTGAGGGACCAGAAACAGGGTTTTGAACTGGTCTTTTGACTGAAAAGTCATTCGGGTTTGGTTTATTCATATAATTAATTCCTTTAGTCTGTAAGGCTCCGTCTACGTCTATTGGTTCGGGTCTAGGTAATGGTTTTGGACCAGCCGGACGAGGTGGTGGTTCGTATTGCTGTTGGTAGGGCGTGTTGATATTCTGTACTGGCCTGAAACCTTGAAATTGTTGGTTTGGCCTCGGAATAAATCCTTGATTAGGAGGTTGTCTCCATGAAACTGGGTTGGGGCTCATTTGTGGCGCATATGCCAATTGTGGATAAAAAGTCTGTGGCTTTTGCTGTACATGCTGTGCTTGCAGTGTGGCCTTCTGGGTGGCACTTGAGGTGGATGAGGGTGGAACCGTTTGGTTGCACCTTGAGTGTTATGGGCATATGTGGCCCGAAAACTTTGATTCTCCAGCTTTAAGCACAAATGAAGTCCTTGAGGCAAATCAGCTGGTTCTCGGATTCCGAGAAGACGCGGCAAAGTATTCGAGGGTGCCCAAATCTCTTTTGTCCGCGTAGTGAAGAGTCAGACATTTGGAAATTGCTTTCCAATCGAGGGGCGTATTATAAGATTCTAACGCTATATCGGCATTGCCGACGATTTTTTTTCGTATTACGTTCAAAATTCCGTAATACTTTGGGGTTCCTTTTGTATGTTCATAGATCTGACAATCTACCCCTTTTTTCCATGAGTTGAACTCGCCTGGATTTCCCGAAAATTCAGCGAACTACGTCCGGGATTTTGTCGAGCTCTGAAATGTTGCCTCGAAAAGCCGGCTCAAATATTTGGTCACAATAATTGGCGAAATTTGCGTTGGGATTGAGAGCCGTCTGTACTAAGTGTCGTCCTTGTGACTGAAATATGTTTTGTACGATCTCGCTTATGGTCGATGTCAATTGTTCGGCAGTAATGGGTAAATTTGGTTGAGCTGTATTTGGGTTCGATTGTGCTATAGGAGGGGCGCCTAAAATAGGTGGTCGTATCCGGTTATCTTGGTTTGCCATGTTTTAAAAAAATTTTAAATCTTTTTTTTTTTTTTAAATTATTTAATATAGAAAATATAATTTTTTTTTTTTTTTTTAAATTTTTAAAAATTTTTTTTTTTTATTTCCAAAATATTTCGTTTACTTTTTTTATTCATTCTTAATAAGACTATTTTGATTTTATTAATTTTTCTCAATAAATTGCTTTTATCACTTAGTAAAAATTTGTTTTCCTTATTTCTCTATTTACTTTTAATTTATGAAAAATGTTTCAATATATTTTTTTTTCACTTGGTTTAATTAAAATTTGTTTTACTTATTTCTCTACTTTACTTTTAGTTAAAATTTCTTTTATTAATAATTTTTTTCCAATATTCTTCTTTCACTTGATTTGATTAAAATTGCTTTACATTAAGTTTAATTACTTTTTTTTATATATATAATTTTTCACTTGCTTATTTACTAAAAATTTACTTTACTTTTACTTACTATGCTAAAATTAAAAGTTTAGACATCTTTGACGAAGCGGCTGGTGTTTTCCTTGATCTCACCGTCCTGTTTCCCGTTGGTACTTGGGGGCCTCCTTCTTCGTTCCGTTTGTGTCTGTACCAAGTAGGATGTTGTGGATTTTGTTTCGACCGAATTTTATTTTTAATAAATATTTTTTTTTTTTAGTACGAAACGTAACTAACTTGTCACTGTACGACAAGTCCACGCCCGGAATTTTCACTATATGAATTTTAATCGGAATTCCTACTGGTCCCTGCTCGGGCGCCAATTAATGAAATTAATATTTCATTTAATTAAAAGAATATTTTATGTTTTAAAGAGCTTATTGCTCTATTTATTGAGAACCAAATTAGAACTAAAAACTAAATACAAAACGAAACTTAAAGTAAACTATGCTTCGCTCGAAAATCTCTGTCGCTGTTGCAGTCCGGCTTCGATGGTGTAAAATTACGCTCGGGGGGAAGGCGGAAAAAGCTGCAGACGCAAGATCAGCATATTTTTTTTTTTTTTTTTTTATTTTCCTATGATTAATTTTGTACATCTGTCTACAACAACATTTAGTACATATTATAACATCGATATAGGAATTTAATTAATTTAAAAGAACAATTTCTTTAAATTATAATTAAAACAAAAAATAGATCTATGAATCTATCGTGAATAACATCGTGAATAACAGTTTCTTAATTAAATAAATTTGCGCTTATTGATAGTTCGGTAAGTCAGCTGGTCGAATTCTTTTTAGACGTCGTCTACTAGTTAACTCTAGTATGGATAAGTTACGCATTTCGTTGTTAGAATGAGCCAGGATTCTGATGTGGTAGCTTCTACTAACTGCTACTATTTCTTCTTTGACAGTCTTTATTTTCAGGTCTCTGTGTATATCAGCGTTGGAAATATACCATTCCGCTGTTGTGACTTGTCGAAGTATTTTTGACTGCTGCCTTTGTATAATATTGATGTTTGAGGTTTTGGATGTGCCCCAAACTTGAAGGCCGTAGGTCCAAATTGGTTTTATGATGCTTTTGTATAGTAGAAGTTTATTGCTCATAGAGAGCTTCGATTTTTTGTTCATGAGCCAGCTCAGTTGACGACATTTCTCTTTCATTTGATTTTTTATGTGCAACTTCCAAGTCAGTTTATTGTCTAAGTGAATTCCCAAGTATTTGGCCGATTTCTCAATAGGTATGTCTATATTATTTACTTTTAAAGGAATGGGCACGAAAGCTCTTTTGGTTGTAAAGACAACTTGTTTAGTTTTGTTTTCGTTAATTTTTATGGCCCATTTGTCAAACCATTTTTTGGTGTTATCAAGTATGTTTTGAAGCTTATTAGAGGCTACAGCTAAGTCTTTATGTGAATAAAGAAGAATTGTGTCATCTGCAAAAGTTGCTATCATAGAAGAGGGTTCTATTGGGATAGGTAAGTCTTGTGTAAAAAGGACGTATAAGAGTGGTCCAAGAACGCTACCTTGAGGTATACCTGCTTTAATTGGCCTTATTGTAGAGTGAGCGTCTTTAACTTTTACGATCAGATATGTAACTTTTAAGCATGTGGTAAAAATCTGGTGGAAGTAGTTTTTTTAATTTATACAATAGACCAATGTGCCATACCTTGTCGAAAGCTTTTTCAACATCAAGAAATACTCCTATACAATACTTTTTATCTTCTAGATCTCTAGAAATTTTGTTAACTACTCTATGAATTTGTTCAATAGTTGAGTGATGTTTCCGAAACCCAAACTGATGGTCAGGTATGATGTAGCTATTATCAAGAATGGGTTGAAGTCTGTTAAGGAATAATTTTTCAAAAACTTTTGATAGTATTGGAAGAAGGCTTATCGGACGGTAAGACGCTGCACTTGTGGCATCTTTACCAGGTTTTGGAATAGCTATGACCTCTGCTACCTTCCACGTCTTGGGAAAATATTTGTGTCTTATTATTGCGTTAAACATATTTCGCAGATAATAAATAGCATTTATAGGAAGTTCTTTAAGCAACATTCCAGTTATCATGTCATAGCCAGGTGACTTGTTAGCCTTAATATTGTCGATCATATTTTTAACTTCCTTAGTACTTACATATCTAATTTTGATATTTTGTGAGTTTCTAGATGTTTCTGAATTATTATAACAGGTTTGTGTGTCATTTGAGAAGGCATTTTCATAAAAGTCAGCTAGTAGGGTCGATTTATCGCGTTCTGTTTTAGCCCAAGTACCATCTGGTTTCCTTAATGGTGCGGTAAAGGTTGTCGATTTTCTGAGTTTTTTAGTGGCTTTCCATAGGGAAAAATTTGTGTCTCTGGTTGGGCTTAAATTAGTCAGATAATTTTCTATATTTTTTATTTTTATTCTGATTGAGCTTTAATTTTAGATCCATTATTGCCCGAATAAGTCTATTTTTATCTTCGGGACTTCTAGTAGTTTGCCAGATTTTCCTAAGTTTTCTTTTATTCTCTATTTGGTTTCGAATTGAAGCAGGTGTAAATAATTTTTTAGTATCCCTTTGAATTAAATGCGGAGTAGAGTTAATTGCCGCTTCAGCTACGGCATCATTAAAATAAATTACGGAGCTCTCTATGTCATTTGGAGATTTTAGTGCAATGTCCAAACGTAAGTATATGTTAAGGAGTTCTTTGTACGCTTGCCAATCTGTTTTTGGGTTATAGAGGCTGGGCGTCGGCTTGTATGTGGCAAGCGTTTCGATGTAATCGAGTTGAACTGGTGAGTGATCTGAAGTTAACTCAAAGCGCGACTTTATCGAAAAGTTATTAATATTTACATTTTTAATAACACAGAAATCAATTATATCTGGCACATTGCGCGGGTCTGTTGGCCAGTAGGTAGGCTCGCCTGTTGAAATATATTTGGCATTATTGGTATAAATTGTTTCTAGAAGAATTTTACCTTTTTTGTTGGTAAGTCTTGAGCCCCAGGCTATGTGTTTTGCATTAAAATCACCAGCAGCAATAAATCTTGGCCCTAAAGATTTAAAGTATGTGTTATATTGAGCTGATGAGACATTGTGTCGAGGCGGACTGTACAATGCTAAAATTGTTAGGGTCCAATTTCTATCTTGCACATGAATAAAAGTCGCTTGAATATAATCTTGGCTAAAATGTTCAACTTCATAGTTTTTAATTTTATTTTTAATTATAATAGCTGAATCCCCATGCCCTGTGTCGTCTGGGTGATTTGTATTATATAAAGTATAGCCTGTTATATTCAGAAAATGTTTAGATGTAAAATGTGTTTCTGAAATAAGTGCCAGATCAATATTATTTTTATAAAGGAAGTGCTTTAGTTCTAGTATATGTTGCCTCAGCCCGTTAGCATTCCAGAATATAATTCGTAGTGTATCTGAGCACATATCTACGAATTTATCTTGGATACTAAAAGTGTCACTATATTGAGTGTAGCTGACATTTGTTGCATCAATTGCTTCATCATAAGTTTTAGCTCTTGCATGTCATTAAGTTCAGTTGAATTTGGGTTGGATGGTAAGGAGTTGTTAGTGGAATCTATGTTAGGTGGTAAGTGATTTAAAGATGGAAAAGTGGGTTGTGTTTCGGGTTGAATAAGTTGGGAAGGGATGGTTTGTTTAATTGGATATGGTGTATTAGACTTATTGCCACTAGCTATTTGAGCAAAACTTATGGAGGGTGTCACTCTAATACTAGAACTTGGAGGGGGAGAGACCCGCGCATCTACATATTTATTTGGTACTATTTTTTTCTCTAAGCTGGGGAAAGCGTTTAACTTTTAGTGCTTTATAGACTTCGCAGCCTTTATAGTTAGCAGTGTGGTTACCACTGCATAGAGCACATTTGGTCTGACCTTTGTCGAAATTTAGAGTGCAGTTTACTGTTGTATGGGAACCAGCGCATTTGACACAGACTGGATCTCTAGTACAATAATTTTTGGTATGCCCATACTTCTGACAATTTGCACATTGGGATAGTGTGCGTTTAATATGAGGTGCCTCGAATGAAATTTTTGTCTGTAGAAGATGTGAAATTTTATATACATCTTTATTGTTTTCTTCGCTTTGAAGTTCAATTGAAAATAATGGAAGAGGCACTTTTGTGGTTCGTTGTTGAATATTATAAATATGTTTAACATTGTGACCTAGCTCTTGAAGTTCAGCTTTAATTTCTTCAATATCAGCTGAAGGATGCATATTTCGTAAAATGACTTTGAAGTTTCTATCTTCCTTAGCTTTGTACGTATAGTATTTGGTTTCTTTCTGTTTCAACATATTTATAATATTTTTATAAAAAGTAGAATCTGTGGCCTGCACTCTTACTTCGTTATTAGCCAACGCTTTTAATTCAAAGTTTTTTTGAGCCACTTCTTTAAGGGCATCATATAAAACTTTAATCTGGCCGACACCCTGAATATAAATTGGAGGTGGTTTATTCACTTTTGGCAATAAATGAGCTGAAGGTTGCATAGAGTTTTGTTCGTCACACTTGTCATCTGCTAACAGTTCGAATCGATTTGTTGTGTTTGGTTCGCTGAGCCAATAATTTTGTAATGTTGTTTGTGTTTTGTTCTTTGGTTTTTTGTTATTGTTTTGCTTTTGTTGTGTTTGCTTACTTGGAGAATGTGTTTCTCTGTTCATTTTAACTGCAGATTTGTGTGTGTGTGCTATCCATTGTTTGTTTTTGGTGAAGTAACGTTTTCTGGTAAAACAATTGAAGAAGTCGAAGGTATATCTTTGTTGTTGTTATTGTTGTTGACGTACTGTACATTTATATTAGGTGATATTTGAATTGGCGTGACCAATGAGGATGAAGATGACGTGATCGAGGCAGTTGATGAAAAAACTGTTGTTGTTATTGGCGCAGAATATCCACTTTGTGTTGTAATTGTTGTTGTAGAAGCTATTATTGGTTCGATAGGAGGCAGTGGAGTCGTCGGCGTGATGCATTGAGCACTCCATGATATGTTACTTTGACGTAAAGATGAAGAAGAATTAGCTGACGGCTCTGGTGTAACAGACAAGTTGGAGTTTGATGAATGGTTTTTGTTGTTGCATGGCGATACAAACGAAAAATATGCATTTCTCGCAGCCACTGATTTTTTTTGGTTTTGTTGATGAGCTTCGCTCATCATTTTTTATTAATTGTTTTTGTTTTTATTATATTTTTTGTTTTGTTTTAGTTTTGCAGTAAAAGGCAATGTTTTTAATTATGCACTTTAACTTTTAAGTAATTTATTTTTGTAAGTTTATTTACTGATTAGCGAAAGCACGGAGCGATTGAAAAACACGTCTGTGTCGCATGACAGTTCAAACTGAATCTGAGCATATTTGATTGCAACTTTTGTTGCGCGTGTCGGAAAGACTGCAGACGTTTGGTCAGCGATTCTGTTTATTTGCTTTACGATTCTATTTGTTTCTTTATTTCTTGCTGCTATTGTTGTTGTTGCTTTTTGGTGTCAACGTATCTTACGTTAACTTATATGTACCCGGTGGTCAAGGTCCAGTTCCTTTGCCGTCTTCTCTGCCAGTTTTACAAACACTCCATCATAGAAGATGTGTATTATACTTCCACCGCACCAGCTATTTAATCTTTCCGTCGTCAATGTATTCAGCTGCCCCCTAACGACGTTCTTCCAACATGAAATGACTTGGAGTGATTACATCCAAATTCTCAGTGTCTTCTGTCAATGGACACAGAGGCGGGTTCAACACAGCTTCTATTTGCGTTAGAAGCGTAGAAAATTCTTCATACGTCAAGCTATTATCACCAATTACAAGTTGTAGATGATACTTGACCGATTTTACGACAGTTTCCTAAATTCCTCCAAAGTGAGGACTTCCGGGCTGGATAGAATGCCATTTGATGCCGTTGTTCTCCAGTTCTTCCTCTAAATTAGCAATCTTTGCTTCTAATGTTCCAAATTGTCATTTTGACCTTAGTGCGGTGCGCCGTATCAATTTCGGC
Source organism: Leucophenga varia (assembly GCA_018903435.1). Classification (NCBI taxonomy): domain Eukaryota; kingdom Metazoa; phylum Arthropoda; class Insecta; order Diptera; family Drosophilidae; genus Leucophenga; species Leucophenga varia. The sequence goes on from JAEIFJ010000785.1 coordinate 52,096, forward strand.
CAGTTTTGCATTTTTAGTTCCTTGTTTTGACGTTCAAGTAATGCTCGCGTATTTTCGTTCTTCTACGAGTTAGATTTTTCATTCGCAAGCTCTGTCGTCAACTGTTTTATTTGAAGCTGTGTTTTGCAACTGCGATCGAGCAATATTTCCGATTTAGATTGTTCTAGTTCTTCCTTTTTTTAAGGCTCCCAACCAGATTGTGCATTGTTTTCAACCGTACCGTTATTACTTTTATCGTTTTTGTTAATATCCACAGTTTCGTGTTTTAATTCAAATGATGGAGTGATTCTCTGGCCCAAAGATTTGTAACAAAACGGTTTACGTTCTTTTCTAAAAGTTATTGTCTTAATATTTACTCCATCATCAATATTTTCATTTGCCTTTGGAAAGTAAATACTTTCATAAGATTCATTTTCAGATTCAAGATTGAGTGATTCCACATTTGTTGTATGATTCAAACGGTTTGAAAATAGTTTGCACTGATTTCCATACCGCTTGCAAATCCGACTCCCTGCAGCTTCATATTTTGTCGCAGACCAGTAGAGCAGATGAAACACCACTGTCCTTGCTTCTCTTATAAGGCAAGCCTTTAGGTTAAGCTGATTAAGCCTTGACCTCGTCAATGCTCGGTTGTTTTGTTATGTTCATAATAACATTATCACGGATCTCCTTTTGCTGCTGTAACAGCTTGATGACCGTGTCTGATAGCATCTTCCAAAAATCAGCCCTTAGATTTTTACTTGATGCTCACAACTTACTATTGACTTAACGTTGGAGCAACTGAATGTATTTGCATTATTTTTATTGAATACATTCATAAATAATTAGTATTTTCACACAAAAATTAGAAAATGGGCAGAAAATTTATATGGAGGTATACCTAAAAGGGGAGTGGTATCATGGTTTGGACATGATATTAGACGCGTTTTTAACCAATTTGGAGTGAATATATTCAAAAATATTAGGTATCTGCATACAATAAAATCAAAAAAAAAAAAAAGAATAAGTTGGTATAAAGACTATATCTTAAAATAAGCGTGGCACCATGATTTTAACACTTAATTCAGAAAAGCTTAAGTTTCGAATTTCAGGCCAAACTAAGCGAATGGCTAGATCGACTCATCTCGTCGTGTTGATCAAGAATATATAAACTTAATAAACACACCCGAGTGGTGTGCGGGCTGTCAAGAATGCCACCACAGTAGGCTCAGCTTGACGTAAGAGGCGTCTAAAGAGGCAACCCTCAGAATGAGGTTGGTTCGCAGAGTTCTGGCCACCAACTGGGAAACAACTTAAAACCATAAGAACACACGAATCATGGATAAGACGGCTAGAAGAAACAAAACTACTCCAGGTGGCAGACACAGAAGTGAAAATCCACCCGTGGTGAACGCAGCAGAAGCATGGATTCTGAAGGCCCTAACTAGCGTTAAATCTGCTTCTCAAGATAACAAACACCGGAAAAGATTTAATGAACACGATTTAAAAATATGCACATGGAACGTCCAATCCCTTAATAGGGATGGTGCAACTGAAATACTGAACAACTGATTGACACTCTTGATAGATTTAAGGCTGATATTACAGCCATCCAGGAAATGCGATGGATTGGAAACGGACATCTAGAAAAAGCAACCTGCGACATCTACTACAGTGGCCATGAGAGTCAACGCATATTTGGATGTGGCTTCGTGGTTAGTAGGAAACTACGTTGTCTCGTCTCCAAATTTACAGCAGTAGACGACATCTAGAAAAAGCAACCTGCGACATCTACTACAGTGGCCATGAGAGTCAACGCATATTTGGATGTGGCTTCGTGGTTAGTAGGAAACTACGTTGTCTCGTCTCCAAATTTACAGCAGTAGACGAGCGTCTTGCCTCGATACTCATCAAAGCTAAGTTCTTCAACATCAGCTTAATATGTGTACACGCCCCGACATTGAATTAAGACGTTGCGAAGAAAGATGAATTCTATGAGCGGTTAGAATAACTTTACGACAAAATTGTCATCGGTGACTTCAACGCCCAAATTGGGAGATAAGAAATCTTTCGCCCAACCATCGGAAAATTAAGCGTACATAACACCACCAATAACAATGGAAAAAGGTTAATTGACTTTGCCGCGGGCCGCAACGTGGTCATAAGTAGCACCAGATTTCAACAGCTCGAACCATGAGGCAGCTTGGCGCGGCATCCCAGGCGTCCGCACCCAAATAGACCACGTGCTAATCGATGCAGGACATGCATCGAGTGTGATTAATGTACGAGGAACATCCCAACCCTCCCACTCCGACATCCGACTGTATAAACGATCAGTGAAAGCATATCTCCAACTAATTCAGTACGGCGACCAACGAGGTTGTGGGTTATACTAAACCTCGAAGGCAAACTAGAATATCGCATTGCTACGGCAGAAGAGAACATTGCTTATAAGCGAACCCTGCAAGCGGGAGCAACACGAGCTGTTGTTGAGCGATATCAAGAAAAATGGAGAGAGGAAAAAAAACTGTTTCAAACGCAAAAAGACAGACCTAGAAAGGCGTGAGCTGAAGGAAGTTGAGATGATGTGCGAAAGAAAGGAGGCTCGAAAATTCTATCAAAGAATGAAGCTTGGAGCATAGCTCTGTAAAGCTGCGCATGGAAACGTGGTGACAGAGTTCAGGAGTCACTTATGTTATGGAGGAACCACTTCTCTACCTTACTTGGGGGCGAGGGCGAGAACAATGCGTCAGCGCAGAGGATGAATATCTGGCTACCCCGACGGATGATGGCACTCCTGTGGAGCCACCTGACTATGACAAGGTCTTAGAAGCTATACAAAGGCTTAATAATAGAAACCGGTAGGCGCAGACGAACTTCCCGCGGAGTTATTTAAGACCGCCGGCGAAGAGTGGATTCGATATATGGATCAACTCTTATGCAAAGTATGGACTGGTGAATGCATTTCAAGCGATTGGAACGTAAGTGTGCTCTGTCCAATCCTTTAGATAGGAGACTCCGCAATCTGCGCAAACTATCGCGGTATAAGTCTCATACAAATCGCGTACAAAATTCTATCTGGTTTACTGTGCAATAGACTGAAACCGTACGTAGCAAGTATTGTTGCACAATACCAGTGCGGTTTTAGACCGAAGAAGTCGACCATCGACTTCATATTCACGCTGAGCCAGATGCTATTTGTCGATTTCAAAGCCGCTTTCGACACGCCAATCAGATCAAAGTTTTTCAAAGCATTGACTGATCTTGAAATTCCGTCAAAAATCGTTTACCTCTGTATGATGACGCTGAAAAACACTCAAAGCGTTGTCAGGGTCGGTAAAAATCTTTCCGACCCTTTGACACCAAGAGAGGCTTCAAGCAGGGGAGATGCGTTGTCGTGCGACTTCTTCAATCTTTTGTTGGAGTATATTATACGCCAATGCGCATACGTCGATTTGACGCGCAATATTTTTACAAGAAACTATGCTGCTCGCGTATTCCGATGACATCGACATAATCGGCAACCTTTGACGTTGTAGAAAACTTTGTCTCGGCAAAAAAAAAAAAAAAAAAAAAAAAAAAAAAAAACTTGCCTAAAAAAAAAAAAAAAAAAAAAAAAAAAAAAAAAAAAAAACACAAAAATAGAAAATTAGCAAATGAGAAGTAGAGTTTTATCCAGAACAACGAAAATCAAGCTCTACAAGACGCTGATTATCCCAGTCCTGATGTATCGCGCAGAAACATGGGTCCTGTCAGAGTGGACAACGATTACCGTATTCGCATGAATCACGAGCTGCACCAGATATATAATGACATCGATATAGTCAGGTGCATCAGAAGAAGCTCCAGCAAGAACGGTGTACGAAAAAACGTGGACGAAATTAGAGGAGCACGACAGCGGGGAAGACCGCCGCTGCGTTGGAAGGATCAGGTTCTGGAGGACGTCCGGAAGATCGGGATCCAGACTTGGTATCGAGTGGCACTGGATTATAACATCTGGGTTAATACCCTTCGTGCTGCCCAGGCTAACCATAAGCTGTAAAGGCAATACACATATATATATATATATATATATATATATATATATAATTATTTTCATACAAAAAAACGAAAAAAAATTGGTAAGTTAGTATGGGGGCTGTATCTAAAAATGGGCGTGGCACCTTGGTTCTGACATACGAACTCCGTACGATCAAAAAAAATGTTATCTTTCAAATTTCAGTTCAATATCTCTAAAACTTTTCGAGAAAATGCATTGAAACAGACAGGCAGACGGACATAGCTAAATCGATTCGTCTCGTCGAGCTGCTCAATAATATATATACTGTATGGGGTCTCCGATGCCTCCTTTAATGCGTTGCAAACTTTTTGACAAACTGAATATACCCGTTTACACTATGTGAAACGGATATAAAAACGACATAATCCTGATATTTTCCACTGGCTTTTGCGTTCGTTTCAACCTGTTGCTACTGAAGCAACGCCTATTACAATCGTATGCAATATTATTTATATTTATAAGGGGCAAGTCACACGATGCAAAATGTTCATGGAATATTTCTGTGGTAAAATGGAAAAAATTTTTGTTTAACTTCCTGAAAAATCGTTCAAAATAATTCAAATTGTGGAGGTACTTTTCGTTATGGAGATCAGCGTGGTATACCTATCTCAATTTTTTGCTTAAGTCGTCTTAAGCACTTTTTCCATTTCACCACAGATTTCAAAGATTGTTGCGCAACATCGTGTGAACACGAAAAAATATTTCTCTTGAAAAAATGTGGCACAACTATCTTACTTTCTTACTCTGACATCACAAGTAGTCTGTACAAAATTTTTTAAAATATTTCAAGTAAATTTTGACAGTTACACGAAACACAAGCAATTTGTGAAAAGTTTTCGTCTACGGTAGGCAATGCTTTCGATGACAACAGTTTAACGTTAACAAAAACGCAAAAACCAGTGGAAAAGAAATCATTTTAACCCAGTGTAAAGCACAGAGCTGCATTGCCAAATTGAATAGTGTTAAAAAACCAAAATCTACTGGTACAAAACTCACCTCACTAAAAAAAGCAACAACAAAAACTAAATTTAACCTAAAACGAGCAACTATTTTGTTTTTCAATTCATTTTCTATTTCTTAAATTTTTTCCATTAAAGTTTGTGCCAGATACTATTAAATGTTTCAGAATAAATGCTTAATAATTTTACAAACGAAATTTTTGTTGATTGTTGAACACAAACACTGATTTACATTACTTTCATAAACACATATTTTTGTTGGTTGTTGAATAACTGCAAACCAAACCGAAACCCTATCCCAAATGTAAACACTTCGGATCAATTAGTCAGGTTAAGTCTATTCGCATTATAGCGTAAATATGGCATTACGATAAGCACAGTTTTCCCAATTGAAAAATTGTTTTCAAAATAGTCGCTACAATTTCAGCGTGTTCTTTCGGTGTGCACAGAATCGTGCACAACTGTCATAATCGGCTAAAAACGCCAGAGTTGCGTACCCTATATATACAGTTAGAGTCTAATTGGATATAGAAAAATAGCCTTAATCGAATAAAATGGCTTCATTTGTTAAGCGTCAAACAAGTTTGTCTAAATTTTACAATAATAAAAAAATTTTTCTCTGAAATCAACAAGTATAAAATATAAAAATATAGTATACAAACCATGACTTGAAGGGAATATAAATATGCCCATAAGAAACAAAATCGATCCGATACAAAATAAAACGCTCATTATAACAGTGCACGCATCAAATCCAGCTATTTTAAAATGTGCTGGTATAACTGGCCAAGGTGACGGTTTTGGACAAGCTGCTTCACAGTCGCTACAAGAGCACGCTGGTAATTCATCCTACAAAATTAAAAAAAATGTTTAAATTAGTTTACTCATTTATAAATACTTTTTTTTTAATATAAAACACATATTAAAAATTAATTTTATTTTTAAAATGCAAAAAATGTTGCAGTCGAGTAGTTTTGTTTATAGGGTTAGATAAATAGTTTTATATAAAATATTTTAGAAAGCTTCATGATTGGTACTCTTTATTTGAAATCAGTTTTCATTTTGTACGGAAAGATGGATGAACAATGCTGTATCTACTCATGTTTAGGTGTTGATCAATAACACGTACATATATGTATAAGTTAACTTTTTACTCAACGGGTACGGTTATTTAAATGTTGCTTATACAGTGGACCCTTGGTTAACGAACGTATCGGATAACAAACATTTAAGATAACGAACGAAATTTTTTTCAAAAAAATTTTCGGTTAACGAACGAAGTTTCGCACAACGAACGAAATTTTTTTCATTTCATATGTAATAATTATTTCATATGTTATTTTTTTTTAACTAAATGTAAAATTGAAGTATTTTAGCGTTAACTTTTTCGACTTGGAACGCATTATTTTATTTTACATTGATTTATGTATATGCAAATATTCGGTTTCGCATAACGAACAAGTTTCTGGAACGAATTAAGTTCGTTAACCGAGGGTCCACTGCATTATAATAAATAGTTAAACTGTTACTTGTTTTAAACCTGTTAAGATTTGGTCATAGTACGTGATGTTTAGTGTTGGCTTTCAACTGTCGTTTTCATTACAATTTAAACAACTACAATCCTTTCTAGAATCAAGAAAAAAAAGAATTTTAGGAGGAAGCAAAAGCTTTTTAACTATAACTTGAACTCTGCGTTAGTTAATAGTTAAAAGATGTGTTAAAAGTTTTTAAATCAGTCGACATTGTACTTGAGTCGTATGTTTCAAGGTTAATAAACCTGGTTTCCCAGTTCATCACCAGATTCCAAATCGATCATATAAAGAACATTTAGCTAAAGTACTATCGATTAAATTATAAAGATTATTTAACTTATACAGCAGTGTCACAGAAAATACCTTTTGGTTGGTTTTAAATCTATTCTAAAATTTATTTAAAAAATAAATAATATATACATCTGCGAGACAAATAATAGCAGTAAACCAATTTTCAAAGTTTGAATCGCCTTATTAAGAAAAGTATAAAAGATATGGTGATGTTTTATACATGATTTTATAGGTATATACATATATACCTATACATGATTTTAATTTCCGCCCCATTTATATCAATTTATAACGATTATGTATAATATTATGTCTTTAAACCCAATTTTACACCGAGAAAAATAATAGCAATATAACGAAACTTTCACTGAAAACAGCTCCTTAAACTTAATAAACTTAAAAATGTAATTCAAACAGTATCTAGACATTTCAAAAAAAAACTAAATTGATAAACAAAACAAAATGCATATATATTTTATCCAATAAAGGGTTTAAATAAGAAATAGTAAATACGACTTCAAATTCATACAATTTGTATGAAAAGTGGAAAAATTTGTGAAATAAGGCCACATGGCCCAAAAACTGAAAAGAGATAGTAAGTTGCGTTCTTCGAGACAATTTAATGGCTATTAGATACCTTCATTTTCCCCGAAGAGAGCAACTTTCTATATATCGTAGTTTTCAAATGAGCGGTAGGGTAACGAAATTTTGATTAAATTTGTTCAATGGATCATTTATAAGGCTCGAGGTGAACGGCTGTAGTTCAAAAACGAAAAGAGATAGAACATTGCGTTCTTCAAAGGAAATAATAATGAGTGTTTTGGCTAAAATATTTGTGAAGAAAGTAATGTTCTATCTCTATTCGTTTTTGAACTACAGCCGTTTACCTCGAGCCGTTCACCTCAGTTTTAAGTTTAGAGACTTTTTTCAGTGAAAGTTTCGCTATACTGCTATTATTTTTCTCGCTGTAAAATTGGGTTTACAGACGTAATATTTTACAAAATTGTTATAAATTGATATAAATAGATATTATGGGGCAGAAATTTAAAAGGACATTTTCACCTATAAAATCATGTATAAAACACCACCATATCTTTTATAGTTTTCTTAATAAGGCGATTAAAATTTTGAAAATTGGTTTACTGCTATTATTTGTCTCGCAGCAGTACATCTCGTTTTTATACCCGTTACATATAGTGTAAACGGGTATATTCAGTTTGTCCAAAAATTTGTAACGCATTGAAGGAGGCATCGGAGACCCCACAAAGTATATATATTCTTGATCAGCTCGATGAGACGAATCGATCTAGCCATGTCCGTCTGTCTGTCTGTCCGTCTGTTTGTTGCTATAGCCCCCATTTTTAGGTATAGCCCCCATACAAACTTATCGATTTTTTTCGATTTTTTGTTTAAAAATAGTTATTATTTATGAATGTACTCGCTCCCAATTGGGTAAAAACATTTCTTTTGTCATCCAGGGTCAAAACCAAGACGCCACGCCCATGTAACGGGTATTTTAGCTTCGGTTCCACCGAAGTTAACGTATTTCCTTGTTTTATTTTTATAAATTTAGTTTATTTTATTGAATTTTAGAATAGATTTGAAACCAACTAAAATAATTTTTGTGTGAACCCTCTGAAAATAACAAATTTTTTTAAAATTTTTTTTTACATATATTGTTCTTTTAAATTTCTTCTATAGCTTAATGTTTTAAGCGAGTCTCGCCTTCAAAAACATCTTTCCTTTTGCAGCGGCTTAATGTTTATAAAAACGAGGTGTATTGGCTGCAGCTAGTGCAATACTGCTTATTTCGTTTTTGCCCTTAAGCCGTTCAATGGATGAAGTACTTATGTTATCAAATTTTATTTGGTACGCCGAATTACTTAATAGTTTTTGGCCAAAAAATTTTTTATGTATGTGTATATGGACGCGTTTTCAGCTCCAGTCTGTAGTGCAAGTATATAATTTGGCGTGCATTCTGGTAGTTTGAGTGTACTTTTTATAAAAAATAGTTGCGTTGTAATAAACTCCTCAAAGTCTTCAAAGTCTCATACTTGAGCCGCATTGGCTAGGATCGATCTGAAAACTGCTTGGAAAATATTTGACTTAAATTCTAAAGAAACAGTTTCCTTTCCTAAGAAATTTTGCCTAAACTTTACCATTACTCACTTACTAAGGTTCACTTCCATATTCCAAGTTTCCAGTACTGCTCCAGATTACACGGTGCGACAAAAAAAAATCGAAACAAAATTTATTGGATGGGACTAAGTGTAGGTTGTAGTTACAGTTAAATAGATTTTTTGGCATGCTAGAACTTTCTCGTGCACATTGAAAGTTTGAAATAACGGTAAAAAAAAACTGTTTTTTCGAGGTTTATAGTGTTAAATAACTATATGTCTTAAACTATAAATCTTATAACGTATTTCAATACGTCGTTGGAAAGAGAATGGATTGCTTACACTATTTTGTTTGAAAGCTATATCTACAGTTAAAAATTTAAAAAATTACGCTTAATTGCAAGTAAATCGAATGTTTAATGGGACAAATCCGACATAAATTGACAAAGTTATTCAAGTTTTCTAAAAAAAGTCGATTTGGCCATGTCCGCCTGTCTATCTGTCTGTTTGTTGCCTCGCGATTTATTGAAATTTTGAACTTAAGCTTTTCTAGGTCCTGTGTACTTTCTATGTTAAAATCAATGTGCCACGCCCACTTCTAGATATAGCTCCCAAACAAAAGTGCAACATTTTGTCAAGTTCTTATAAGAAAAAAATGTATTTATTAAGCGAATTGCTTGAAATATGGAACAAATGCTTCTTATACCATGCCAAATCTTCAGTTTAAAATTGGTTCAAATCGGACCGCGAATTTCTAAATTTTTAAGAATATTTTCAATTTGTTTACTATTTTAAAATAAAATTTAATACAAATGCTGCACACGAAGGTTTATCAACATCAAATGATGTATAACAGGTATATAGCATAAGCTTCGGTCCAACCGAAGTTAACTTTTTTCTTGTTTTTTTTATACCCGTCACATATAGTGTGAACGGGTATTATCATTTTGTCCGAAAGTTTGCAACGCATGGAAGGAGACATCGGAGACCCTATAAAGTATATATATTCTTGGTCAGCTCGATGAGACGAATCGATTTAGCCATGTCCGTCTGTCTGTCCGTCTGTCTGTCTGTCTGTTGCGATGGCTGTTACTCGAAAAGTTTTAAAGATATTGACCTGAAATTCGAAACTTAAGCTTTTTGTGCTCCTAGTTAATTTGTATACCAGAACCAAGGTGCCACGCCCATTTTAAGGTATAGCCCCCATACAAACTTACCGTTTTTTTCGGATTTTTTCTATGAAAATAGCTATTATTTATGAATGTAGTCACTCCAAGTTGGGTACAAGTACTTTTAATGTCATCTAATGTTAAATCCAAGCTGACACGCCCATTTTTACCTATAGCCCCCATACAAACTTACCGCCCATTTTCGAATTTTATATGAAAAAAGCTATCAATTAAGAATGTAGTCACTCCAAGTTGGGTAAAAATACTTCTTATGTCATCCAATGTTAAATCCAAGCTGCCACGCCCATTTTTAGCTATAGCCCCCATACAAATTTACAGCCCATTTTCGAATTTTTGTATAAAAATAGGTATTATTAATGAGAATATTTACTCAAATTTGGATAAAAACACTTCTTATGACATCCAATAACAAAACCAAGGTGCCACGCCCATTTTTAGCCATAGTCCCCATACAAACTTATAGATTATTTTCGAACAAATGTATGAAAAAGTAATTATTTTCAAATATACATATATTTATAAATGTATTTGAGCCACTGATGATCACACATAAACTATTCAAAGATTCGTGTGACGGGTATTTAAGCTTCGGTTCCACCGAAGTTAACGTTTTTCTTGTTTTTTTTAAATTTGTATGGAAAATTTTAATTTTTTTTTAGAAAAACTTCAATAACTTCGTCAATTTATGTCGGATTAAACATTCGTTTTACTTGTAATTAAGCGTAATTTTTAAAATGTATAACTATAGATGTAGCTTTGAAACAAAATTGTGTAAGCAATCATCGATAAAGTCAAAAATTGTGGAATAAAAAAACAAACAAAAAATTGTGTTTGCCTTTAAAATACACAAAGATAGGATCGGAAATGTTATAACATAAAATACACCATTGAAAAGATGATTTTTTCTCCAATGACGTATTGAAATACGGTGTAAGATGTATAGTATAAGACATATAGTTATTTAACCCTCAAAAAAAAGTTTTTTTTTTATTTCAAAATTTCGATATGCACGAGAATATTCTATGTTAGTATGGTAAAAAAAATATATTTAACTGTACCTACAACCTACACTTAGTCCCATCCAATAAATTTTCTTTCGATTTTTTTTGTGCAATGTGTTATTGATATAGTTATAGATATAGTCTCTTCTATGCCCTCCGACAACATCACGCATCATCCGCATACATTGATTCCTGCTATGTTGAATTCTCTATTTAATTCATCACGCAGATTATTTACATAAAACACAAAAAATAGTTGTGATAATAAACAGTATACGATTCGAAGTTCTCGGATATCTGAATTTGTATGGTCATAAACACTTTGTATGACATATAGGACCATAGTTGAGATCCAGTTTGAAATTTGTTTAGGGCGTTATGCTGTTCAACCCATTTGGAAATTCTTTCATTTATTACTCCCATTAAATAATTTACAAGTGATTCAAAAACGCAATTCTTCTGTAGTTCTTGGACATGTTTCGATCACTTTTTTGAATATTGGAAAGATAATGTACTGGTCAAACGTTTCATCCACTTTTCCAGACACTATTTTATAATTCTTGTTTTCTTCCAATTATAGTTTTGCTTCTCATAGTCTACATTGCTCTCTCGGTATTTACTCAATAAATTAAATGCTTTTTCCCGTGCATTATTGAATTTAAAGTTAATGCAGGATTACTTGAATTTATTGTGATGATTAATTAAAGATCATAAGCCTGCTGCAGCTTGAATAATAGAGACCAATTAAGTAAGATTTGGTGAGTTGTTGAGTTGCACCAATTGCTCATTAAGCTTTCTTTAATAGATTTGTATGTCTTTGTTCACCCAAACTAATTTTGACATTATATAAATTTATATAGGTTTATCTAAATTTATAGAAGTCTAGTTGATCTGTGTGCAGGTTTTCAATACATTGATGAGTTTTAAAAGTTATTTTTAACTTGATTTACTATGTCTTCTTTTACGTCTAAAATAGCAACAGTATCAGAATCGTTGATAAAATTGAATTCTGGATAGAGCAACTTATTATTTATATAATTTTATAATTTTTAAGTTTGTTTGTTATTGTTCGAATTAATTGAAGAGTTTAAAATTTTATATTATTTTTATTATTTATATTATATTTTCTCTTATTCTAGTTTTAGGCTCATATGAAGGTTTTTATACCCGCCACACATAGTTTGGAGGGTATTTTCATTTTGTCAGAAAGTTTGTAACGCATTGAGGAAGACATCGTAGACCCTATAAAGAATCTCTATATTCTTGATCAGCAGGACGAGACGAGTCGATCCAGCCATGTCCGTCTGTCTGTCTATATTGATGCGCTTCATTCGCTTAGTTTTAAAGATATTAGCATGAAACTCGAAACTTAAGCTTTTCTCAGTCCCAAACAGTTCAAGTGTTAAAATCAAAGTACCACTCCCATTTTAAGGTATAGTCCCCATACTAACTTACTGTTTTTTAGCTTTTTGTATGAATATAGCTTTTATTTATGAATGTATTCACTCAAAATTTTTAAAAACACTTCTAATGTCATCCAATGTCAAACCCAAGATACCACCGCCCAATCAAAAAGATAGGCTCCATACGAATTTTGGGCCCATTTT
>JAEIFJ010000786.1:0-10047 GCA_018903435.1 Leucophenga varia
ATTGCTAGTATTGCCTAAATGGAACTACGCCCGCCAATGGTTCATACCTCATCTCCTTTTCTGCGTTTGATTCCAATTATTTACAATTATATGGGGCTACGTCCAAAACGATATGCAGCCTATTCATAAGATCATCGCTTAACTGTGTTTTTTTTTTATTTATTTAGATTTGCATTTGTCATTGGTGTGTAACTGTCACTTCACTTGCGAGTGATTTCATAGAAGCCTCAAAATTGAATTTGGATCAGTGAAAATTGCCCTGTTTTAATTTAAAGTGAAAAATACGAAGTTAATCACAGTGGCTGTTACATTATTGTTGAGCCATTTTGTCTGGTGGCGGATGTTGAAAATCTTGTCTTTATCGAAGACTCAAGAAAGCGGAAACAATACTTTGATTTTATGATAAATAACTTGGTGTTGCTTACCGATAGTCTAAGAATAAGGGATGAATTCTGATTAAACTTACTTTGATCGTAAGCGCGTGATTAAACTTACTATTGATCGTAAGCAGGAATGGTGCTGCCCTGGCTCGCCTGGAACGGTAGTCATCTACTGCCATCTTCGGTATTGTCACAATTTCTATCAAATTTTGGGACCATTTTAAGGATTTTAGATGATAACTTGGTCAAATATTTTTTTAAGAAAACAAACATTGCGGTTCATACTATTCTGAAGTTTGAGCGCTTTAATCTTTCAACGGGAGACCCCTCTTCACAGAATATGTTTTGGCATAATAAGTTCAAATATGGCTCAAATTTTCTAAAGCAAAGTGACTCTTTTTATACCCGTCACACATAGTTTGAACTGGAATATTAAGCTTGTCTGAAAGTATGTAACGCCTTAAAGGAGGATCGCAGACCCTAAAAAGTATCTATATTCTTGAACAATTTGACGAGATAAATCGATCTAACCATGTTCGTCTGTCTGTCTGTTCGTCCGTCTGTTTGTTGGTGCGCGATTTATTCAGCCCAGGTCTTGATTAATTATAATCAACAATCAATAATTAAGAAGAGGATAGAGGACCGTCTCGGCATTGATTAGCAAGCGTGATACGAATGCTTTTTCAGGTGAGAAGCAAAAAAAAGGTCTTCACTTAGTATTTATTTTAAGTTATACTAAGATTATGAAATATAATAAAATCCAAAAATTATACTAAAAAATATTTTTTGATAATCATGATTAATCAGCAACAATCAATTTTTTTTTTTACATTCATCAACAATCGATTATTTCCAACAATCACACTGCCCTACTAATTGCTTCAAATATGGTAAAATTCTTCTAGTATATCACGTCAAATTTTCAGTTTAAAATTAGTTGAGATCGGACCGCGAACTTGTAAATTTTTTTAATAACATTTTTAATTCATTTAGTATTTTCAGACAAAATTTAATAGAATTGCTGAACATGGTGATTTTTTCACAGTGATTCAAAATTCGCAATGTCGCACTGCATCTGAAAGTAATGATTTACGATTTTCTTGTTTCTTAGTGAACATATTCAGTGAGTGGGACTTACTTAAATCTACAATTGCAATGGAAGCAACCAAGAACAAAATTGTGGAACAGTTCATTTAACGGCAATTTTGTGTATCAATCTTTGCGAACACTGAATCTGTCTAGTAATCGCTTATTGGAACTGTGATTTCAAAGTCGCTTTCACACTGCGAATCAAAAATATCACTCTTTTTGGCTCTTCGGTATATAGTACGCTTTGGCCCAACCGAAGTTGACGTTTTCCTTGTTTTAATTAGAGTTTCAAGTGGTGGTCTAATGATCTAATAAGTAATACTCATATCCGCTTGATGGAGCACCCAGTATTTTTGTCACTTAATACAAATATACTTACCAGTTCTACACATCCACCGAATTAAACATCACAAGGAAAATCACTGCATCGAACTATTTCTACCTGAGCAGCATCTCCATTGTCATTTAATCCTTTTTTGATGTGCTGCAAAATTTAAATAAATATCAGACACTCTTTAGCATAAAATTCTCACACAAATCTTAGACAAGTAAAGCGGATACCGATCTTGAATGGTATGCCTAATTAGAATAACAAAGGAATAAGGAATAATAAAACTGAAATTAATAAAAATAAATTAAACGGATACGAGAAAGCAGCGTGTCTTGAATGGCACTTTTGATATATTTCTTTATGCATTCACATATGAGAATATTTTGTAGAAAGTTTGTGAAAGCAAAAATATGCGAAGTAATTAAAATGATTTAAATTTGAAAGGACTTTACTCAAAGTGAAGAAGTAAAAAGAGCAAAACGTCGTGTGAGTATAATTTCTTTCGGTCAGAGAAAAAATTAAAAGGTCAACTTAAATTTAAAGTGAATTATTTTTATAAATAATTAAATATTCACTTCGTTTTTATGTAAATTACTTTAAAAACATTTCCCACAGCGAAAATGATATTTCTATGTAAATGTGAAATGAGTGGAGGAGACGCCCAAAATCATTTCGATTATAAACACTTCATTCACTCTTTTATTTGAGTTGAGCCTTTGAAAGGATTTTGTGGCATGGCAGATAAATCAAGAAATTTGCATAATTTGGCAAACAAAAAAACACAAAAAGGAAATTTTGCAATGAAGGTGTGCTACGGTGTCTGTCCGTCTGTCTGGTAAATCAGCGCTGTTGAAATCGTTGATTTTTGTTGAGTTTGCAGTTTTGTAATTCAACATCAGCGCCAGGATTCATATCCCGCTGATGCTGCAATTCAGCAAATGTTGTTCCCCTAATCGAATTAGCAACAGTTGAAAATTTCATTGAAAAACTAAAAAGGCAGAAGTTGAAGCCAAATTGAAAAATCAAATAAAACTATTTTGAGGCAAGTTTTCCACACCTAATTTTCATTCTCTCTTTTGAGTTTTTTTTTTGGTTAACCGGAAGTGCGAATATTTTGCATATATTTATTTATTTAAGCCTGTTTATCCGTGTGCATTATCCTGCCTAATGTCTGTCTGCACTTTTATTGTTGCATTTATTATTTGTAGTTGTGTTTTCCCTCAAAGTCAAAAGAGGTCGTCGCACACAAAAGGGAAAATCAATTTAACATATTTTGCAAATTTGGTATCACTGCCGCATGCTGCACTTTATTCATTGCAATTTGTTGTTTCGATTCGAAACGTTTGGAGTATCGATTCGCATTGATTTGCGATTTGCATTTCAATTGCACTCACGACACGATTTGACAATGGATTGAATTGCATAATGTTTGGATTTATTTTTGATTATCGCGGGTATGTTGGCACTTTTGTTTAAAGTGTTTAGCATTGTATTTTTTTTTTTTATTTATTGTCAGCCTCAATTGTTGTGATACATACAATACAATATTATTGTTTATCAGTATTATTGATGTATTGAATATAATACATGAAATGTTTAGAGATATTCTTTAAGAGACCATTGCATATATTTAAAAGAACAATCAGGTTACAAAATGTGGTTTACATTGTTCATTAAAAAAATAAATGATTTGTAATCTTTTTGAATAATCAGACGATTAGAACCAGCATTTGAAAAAGAAACCCATGAAAAACGTTGATTTTGGAGGAACCGATTCTTAGAATAGTTTTTGCGATATCATAAACGGCTAAGAAAACTTCTAGATTGGATGGGTGGTGGTAAATCGTCTGATACAGCTTATGTTTCAATACAATATTGATACCAAATTTTAAAATGAAACTTTAGATTTAGAACTGTAGATAGAACTATAGTTATAACAATAATCCTTAACATATCGGTAGTGTGTACAGAGGATAATGTTAGATGTGTTTTTTACCGAATTTGGAGTGAATACATTCATAAATAAAAACTTTTGTTATGTTAAAACGAGAAAATTTGTATGGGGACTTTACCTTATAGTCCGCGTGGCATGCTGACTTTTACATACAGACTACCTAGGAAGAAGAGAAGTAGTTCTGGCAAAAAAATTACTTTTAGTGATTTTTTCACAGTGATTTAAAAATAGCAATGTAGCACAGCGACTGAAAATAGCGATTTGCGATTTTCTTGTTCCTCATGATGATCAGTAGAGTAGAAAATATTTATAGAGGGATTGTTAGGGGTCAATGGTCCGATATAACACAAATTCAGACACAACGTTGAGATTATTATACAGAATAAATATAAGAAAGAACGCTAAAGTCGAGTATGGTCGAGTGCAAAATACCCTGCACCCAATCTTTATGTAACTTAAATTAGGTCTTATCTTACTTTATTGTATTGGATTTTCACTTATAAACACTTATAAAAGTTTATAGGAAAACTCATATAAATGTTTGGGCTATACCTAAAATCTTTTTGGTAATACCCATATTAAGATATTTCATTGGGACTATCGTTGGCATAATTTATACTAAATTGAGATTATCTACAATAAGAAACAAAAGCTTTTATGCAGAAACCAAAAATTTTGGTTAAATTCATATGGGACTACTCCTTAAAATGGGCTTGAGAAAACCTGTTTAAAAAAACCTTGACGGTCTAGAAGAGTCTACGTTTCAAATATGGTGCTTTTATCTCTTATAGCCTTGGATATAATCATTTTGCTATAGCATGACAGATGGATAGTTAGACAGACAGACAAAGTCCTTCAACGACTACTTTGTATATCAATTTCTGATACCATAAGGTGTATTCATGAATTGTTGGCACACCACAAGTGAGCAAGCACTCCGAATATTCTTTCTCGCCATTTCTTTCAATCAAAAATTTTGAACCTCGTTAAATTAGAAGCATCGAATTTTAACATGTATTTGGAGCGATTTTTTAATAGTTTTAAATTAAGTTCTGAGTGCTTAAAATATGCCACTAAAAATGAAGAAGCATCTTTCAACAAGAGATGTTCGGATATGTTTACTTTTTATACCTGTTACACATAGTGTAAACAGGTATATTCTAATTTGTCGGAAAGTTTGTAACGCATTAACGAAGGCATCATAGACCCTATAAAGTATATATATTCTTGATCACCTAAATGAGACGAATCGATTAGCCATGTCCGTCTGTCTGTCTATCCGTCTGTCTGTTTGTTGCTGCGCCATTTATTCGCTCAGTTTTAAAGATATTAAGCTGAAATTTTAAACTTAAGCTTTTCTAGGTCCTGTGTACTTTCTAAGTTAAAATCAATGTTCCACGCCCACTTTTAGGTATAGCTCTCATAAAATGTATTTATAAAGCGATTGGCTTCAAATATGATACAAATGCTTCTTATACCATGCCAAATCTTCAGTTTAAAATTGGTCCAAATCGGACCGCGAATTTCTGAATTTTTAAGAATATTTTTAATTTGTTTACTATTTTAAGATAAAATTCAATACAAATGCTGCTCACGAAGATCTATCCACGTCAAATGATGTGTAACAGGTATATAGTATAAGATTCGGTCCAACCGAAGTTAACTTGTTTTCTTGCTCGAATTAAATTTGCTTTATATACAGGCAATACGTACACAAAAGTTAAAATACATTAAAAAAAATGTTTTATTTTAAAATCCTGAGACAAAGTTCGGGTCCCGAGTGAAACTTCGGGACTTGCGGGAATGTCGAGATATCCCGAAAATTATTTAAAAGTTTCCCAACTCCGCCCAATCCCAATTAGGGACCCGTGGGATCCCGCAGGAGTCCCGCCTGTCGCTTAATGTCAAGATGGAATAAAGCACGCCTACTGCTTGAATTTATAGAGAGAGCCTAAGCCAGCTGGTTAATATGTTCACTTAGTCTGTCATTGTATCGTAAACTATGACGATTGATTTTATCAAAAACCGCTGACATACTCCAATAATTATTGATGGCCGTATTATTGCAGGCAGTGCTAATAAGTTGCATTCCACATCTCCACGATATTCAATCGATTATAATTAGTAGCAAATCATTGTGTAAAAGAAAAAAAATATGTGCTCGAGGTATGTAGTACTAGATCAAAAAGTTCTTAAAAATATTTTTTAAGGAAATCTTAAAAGCGATTCTTTGCTGTCCATTTTTAGAATCCACGTCCCAAAATAAATTAAAATAGTTCCGTGAGAAACCAGCTCTCGAGAAACATTAAAATTTGTAAACTAGTGTATTTGAGTTAAATTATTGTCGAAAATACAATACATACTTAATTTTGTGTAAATTGACCAAATTTTTTTCATAGTTTTATTGCTCTTCAAGTTTAGCAAATAAAGAAAAAAAAACAAATTGAATTGGATTTTCTGCAAATACCCGAAGCCATCATTTAGGTATTGTATTCATTATTATATAATAACAAGAAAACAAAAACCAAAACAAAAAAAATAATTTTAAAAAAAACAACATAAGCCACATGGCCCAAAATAACAAAAAATAAAAAATTTCAATGGAATAATAAACGCCATAAGAAATAAAAAAAATAGAACGATGTTCTGTCGCCATTTAACACCAATTACAATATCCGTTACATCTAATTATTGTAAGCGCCAGCTTCACACAGCTTCGTAACCATAGACATGGAAGCCACTAAAAGGACTAAATTAAAGAAAAACACTAAAAAACATAAAACCACAAAGCAGGGTGGCCGGTAGCTGTAAAAGGAGCATTGCCTCGAAAGCAACGTATCAGATATGCTTGTAGTAAAAGGAATGTTTTCGTCGTCTTCAGCCATAAAACAAAAGAGCGCTAAGAAAACCATTTCTTAATTTTCAACAATTTACGATGAAAGCTTTTAACGCAATTCCGTGGCTGAAGCTCAAATGACGCAGGACAATAGAAAATGTAAATGTAGTAGGCCAAAAAACAAAAAAAGATGGCAGTTCTCTGGCAATGACGATGATCTAACGCCATTATTTTATGTGGTGGCAGCGTTGGGCAGAGCTGCTAATGGGGACGTCAAAACAAACACAAGTGCCATCCTAACACTCATCTGGTACATTGCCCATCTATGGTTTCATTCATTCATTTTACGCGAATGCCTTGTGTTCAACTGCCCTCGATTCGTTGACTGAAACGGTGCTGAAGCGATTCCGGCAAATTAATTAATATTACGCGGCAAAATAAACGTTTGCGGCATTTAACGTTCCTTGCTCGTCCTTTTCGCAGGCAGAAAAACACTTGCTTTGGTTACGGTTGTGCACTAGATTTGCCTCTAATTGTCGACGACGTCGTGACGACGTCATGGACGATGATAAGGAAAACGATGAGAATGTTGTCCATAATAGTAATGAGAGCCACCATAAAATGAAAGCAATGCCAAAGGCAGTTTCACAATTAAAAACGTTTAAAGTTTTCGCTCCTTACTGAATATTGCTGCAATATTGTTCACGGCGCGCCTTCGAAATGCGTTTTGGGGGCAATTATACATTTCACCTCAACTCTTGTTTTTTTTTTTTTTTTTAATTTTGCAGGTCGTTGCCAATTGCAATCTGAATACAAGACACGTTTCTGTATCCGTTTGACACCTTTTGTGCCCGATGGCAGGAAATGAGTGGGAAGTACGTGACTTGTTTTTCGACAACGGAGAATTTGGAATTTCTGCGTGGAAATTTAGTTTGCATTTCGTGAAACTTTAAAGAAGAATGTCGCACATTGTTTTCTTATATGCCATCAACTTGGGTTTCCTTGTCTGATTGGAAGGTGTAACAGTGGGTGGCAAGAGTTGTAATTTAAGTAATGTGAGTAAAAACAGGAGCGGAGTTACTTTCTTTCCATTACCTTGTTTATACATATTGTTAATACACAAAACTTTAATATGTTTATAAACAAAAAATTTGTTTATGATTTAATTTTTTCAGTATTTTTTTAAATTTGGCTTTACTAATGATGTTAAATTCTGTTTGCCAGATAAGCGAAAATATCGTATACATATTTTTTTTCATGAAATGAATTCATAAAATGAGAATTTCCTAATGAAAACGTATAAACAAGTTGCATGGTTTAATAAAATATTTTAAAGAAACTATTTAAAAATTCTTGACATTTATCCACATTATTTTTTCTTTTTCATAGATTGTTTTCATATTGACCCTTGACCCTATAAATATATATATGTATTCTTGATCTTGAAAGGAGCGTCGACCTAGTAACGTCAGTCCATCATGCTGTCTGCCGTATGAAACGGATTTTATCGAAGATTATAAAAGATATGGATGCTATATCAAAAACTTAGATTCACCAGAGCACTTATAACCAACTCTTTCATTCTTTTTATGAGAAACTCTTGTCATTTTTATAAAGCTAATTTAGTCAGGCCTGTTTTTTGTTTCGAACACAATAAAAGAAGCTCAGCTTCTTTGTCACTTTTTTGTGCCTTGAAAAGTGAACTTCTTATAATTGAAACTTTTTAATTATGATAGGAAAAATACAAAAAAAAAAATATTGAAATGAGCATAGGTCTAGTTTTCGCTACGGTACGGTACGGTACGGTACCTTCGGTTTGCCATGTCGGCCTAGTATGGCCGCTCTAAATAATGTCAGGTTAGTTTCTAGACCTTCTCTCACTTTCAATGAGCATTCGACGTCACAAGTTTTACGAATTGTTCTCGTTTCGTTGTGTTTCTGATAGCATGATCGTCAAGTCTATAACAGTAGATAACATCCTAACCTAATAATCTGAGATTAAACATTGTTGAAATGAATGATAGAGAATGTCGAAATGGTTCAGACTATTAGAAGCAAAGATATCAGCGTTTGAAAAATTATATCATCTTTTATTTCCGCCACACATAGTGTGAAGGGTATATTCAGTTTGTCGGAAAGTTTGTAACGCATTGAAGGAGACGTCGTAGACCCCATAAAGTATATATATTCTTGATCAACTAGACGAGACGAATCGATTTAGCCATGTCCGTCTGTCCGTCTGTCTGTCCGTCTGTTTATTTCTACTCATTTTTCAATGAAGATATATAGATATTACGCCGAAATTTTGAACTTAAGCTTTTCTCGGCAACGTCTACTTTGTATGTTAAAACCAAGTTGCCACGCCCATTTTTAGGTGTAGCCCCCATACAAACTTATCGAAAATTGTCGAATTTTTGTATGAAAATAGGTATTTTTAATGCATGTATTCACTCAAAATTGAATAAAAACACTTCTTACGACATCCGACACCAAAAACAAAGTACCACGCGCATTTTTAGGTGTAGCCCCCATACAAACTCACCGATTATTTTTGAGCTTTTGTATGAAAAAATAATTATTTTCATCTATATATTTTAAAATGTATATAAGCCACTGATGATCACACATATACTATTCAAAGATTCGTATTTATGCTTCGGTTCCACCGAAGTTAACGTTTTTCCTTGTTTTTTGTCAAAAAACTTGAAATTTTAGACAACAATATCTCCAAAACCGGCGTGTGCTACTATGTTGTACGGGCATTTAGGCTGCTCTTTCAGCTCTTTTCCGTTTCACATCTGCTGTGTTTCGTGGAATTTCAGTTCTTTTAGATGGAATTTTAATATTTTCTTTTTTTTGTTTGCAGCGCAACCAAAATGGGCTGGGGCTAACTTAAAAACATACAAAAAATACCACTTTTTTGATCTTACCCAAAATATATTGGGGAAAGCTGCAATCAGCAAAGCAAAATATTTTTATATGGGAAAATTAGAAAATGAACTTCTTAAATGAACTGAATATGCATTAGGCATTATTTTAGTGGAATTTCCATTTACTTGCATTTTTTACTTTCAAATGAAACCGGTTTGGGGCTCATCGGTTGGACGGTTTCAACGTAAATAGCGGACATAGAAACATTTTTACTGTTTTAAATATAATTTTGTATTCTACATGAAATTTTACATTCAAAAATTTATGCGTAAAATTTTAGGCCAAAAATACCAAAAAAAAAATTTATTTTGTTTAAAAATAGTAGCAAGTTGGACATGAATATGTATAGTATGTGGGTAATATCAAATAGTAGCCCTAAGTTGGGGTGGAGTTTGTATGAGGGCTCTATGCTATAGTGTCCCGATTATCGTGAAATCTTTAGTGTACACATGAATTTGTATTAGAACTGTTTTTGCCCTTTCCAGTGGGCCAAGGAAAGCTTCAGTTTTGATCCTGAGGTCTTTCA
>JAEIFJ010000791.1:0-13890 GCA_018903435.1 Leucophenga varia
AATAAAAAGAAAAGTTATGCCAACGGCCACGCAGCAAAAACAACAACAAACAAACTCACCTGCATTGTATTTTATAATCTTTCACACTCTCTTTGAACAACAACAAGTTCAAATTTACTCTCTCTCTCGCGCTCGCACAGTGCCCAAAAGCGAATGATGCTCATAAGTGCCTTGTAACATAATTGGAGATGATCTTGAATAATTTTGTTACATAAATTTCATTTGTCTTTCTATTATCCATTCCATTCCCATTTCACTTAAAATGTGACTGTTCATCTATTTCAAATTTTCCACTGGGTTGCTGATCGTATCTAAGCTGAGAATCAGGTTTACAGCGACAATGCAAAAAGGCAAACCGGCAGTCTTAGCTCGCGTTCGCAACGAAACTGACACGTCGGCGGAATATAAAAAAAAAAACAAGTTAACAATTTCGATGAATAAAAAAACCGCAAAATAAAACGAGGGAAAAATCTTTTACTGTGCAAATTGCCAAAGAGTGAAAAAAAGCAAATAAAAAGCCAAGAAACGTAATCGACGAAAAAAAGTGTTTAAACCTTAAAAAATAAAATCTAAACAAAAAATAATATTTAATCTAAAATAAAGTAAATTAAAAATATAAAATATAATTTTTTTTTCTCAAAAATTCTATTCAAACTATGTATCTGAAATTTCTAAGCTTCATAGAAGTGGAAGCAAAAGCTGAGAGAAAAAAAAAATATGCAAATGTTAAGCGCGTCAAAAACCAGTTTAATGAACTTACAAAAAGAAAAAAAAAAAAAAAAAAATATAAATACATAGTTTTCTATTTGTCTACTAAATTTTCAAATTTGAAACAAATATTTAAATAGACAGCAACTGTAGCGCACAGATAAAATATAAAAAGAAAAAAAAAAAACATATTTATTTTACAATAAATAAAATTATTTTTAAATAATAGCAAAAAACAAACAAACAAACAAAATGAAAAATTTGTTTGCAATTTAAAATAATTTGTTTGAATTGTTAAAAGATAATAAATATATGAAAAAAATAACAAATTAAATGGAAGCCGCCATTTTGTTTTTTTTCGCAAAATAACTTGCAACCCTTCATGCAGAAAGATTGCGTTTATTGACCAAGTTTATACAAGTCGTAGTATGCTGTGCAGTAACTTGTTTAAATTTTACAAAAATAAATGAGAGGAAAAATATAGAAAAACATCTGATTGAAAAAAAATAAATAAATAAATAAGATAGCAAAAGTATCTAGATATTTTTTTTTTATTTTAGCTAATAATAAAAAGTTTATGTGCACCTTCAACTTCTTTGCAATTTATTTTTGTATTTTTATTATTTTTATCAAAACAAGTCATTTATTTTATGCTAGTGACTCATGTTGCAAACTTGTAGATACTTATTTATGTATCTATAAGTCGCTTAACATTTTGCGGTTGCATTTTAACCTTTTAAAGGTATCATGACGCATGAGTTGCATACACTTGTTGCACAAATTGACAGACATTTTTTTTTTTTTTTTTTTGCTGATACATAAAATAAAAAATGACAAAGATATATGTTGCATATATTGCATTAAGAGGAAGTCGGATATTATGACAGTTACATGCAAGTTGCACGGAAATGTGCGCATATTTCTTTTATGATTTGTAATACGCCTTCATTTATGTATGCACTGCGATTATTTTTTTTTTGTTCCTCGTTACAAATAAAGATCTTTATTATTGTATTTTTTTTCCTTATAATTTTCTACTGCTTGCATTTGTTGTCGCAGCCACTGTTTGTTGCATGTGAAACCTGTTGGGATAGGTTGCTGCTATTGTTGCATGCTTTTTTTTTTTTTTTTTTTAAAAGGTGTGCACCAGGTATGCGTGAACGCAGTGAAAGGTTGCTGTTTTTTTCGTTGATTTCAGGTTGTTTAACTTTAGCTGCATGTGTGCTACTTCTTGCAACTGTACGACGAAAGGCAGCCAGGAAACTAGCTTCATATGAAAATATATAAAGAAATAATGTACAATAAGATACAAATCTCTATAGACCTATAGATAATGTTGCCTGCCATGATACAATATTATTAGCTATTTCTCTTTTCTATCTTTCCACTTAATGGAATATGTTCTGCACAAAACAACAAAACAGAAAAAGGAAGTTTGTAATTACAAACTACTCTAGTACTCATATATTTCAGACACTTTGTTATTAATTTTAATTGAATAATTATCTTAGACTTATCAAACAATTGAGTTGTAGTTATTCTAAGAAATTCTTTAATGAGTTTTTATGCAGAAAAGGAGTATTTAATATTAATAAGCAATGCAGTAAATTAATAAGAAAAATATTTTTCAAAATATATCAGCCAAGGCAGTTCAATTTCTGCAAGAGTTAAGAACTTTTTTTATGGTTATTTGTAGCTTCTGGCAGCAAATATTCGACACAAAAAAGTTTTATCAATAACATTGAACATTGAGTATCTTGTTCTTATGCTGTAAAAGATAACAAACAGATAAACAGACCTGAGAGAGAGAGAGACATAAGAACATGGCTGTATCAATTAGTCACATCGCGCTAAAAATGTTTACTACAAAAAAAAAAAAAGACAATAGCAAAATAATGAAACTATTCACACTACTATACATCAGATGTGTCACAGGAATCTCTTTTATAGTAATTTAAATTTAATATGTCACATAAATCTCTTTTTCTGCGCCCTAAAAATCCCAGAAGTATAAAAAATGCCAGTTTCAAAAATATCAAAATTTTAAAAATACCAAAATCACAAAAATATTTAAAAAAAACTAGTTGCGACACCCGAGCAAGGCCGTGTATTTCAGCTAAGTTAATCCAGCTATGTCCGACCTACCGTGTGAAACGGATTATCTCAGAGATTATAAGAAATAGAGCCACCAAACTAGAAACTTAGATACATTTAAACAATGGGAAGTTTTCTTATAATCAAATTTTTTTTCTAAACCTATTTTATGCTTTAGTAGCCATGCAAAGCTACTCCACATCTTTTACTTTTTTAATAAATTGATGATGACACTCTCATCTCTAGACGATAATTTCATTTCACATTTCCAAGGCACACAAGTTGGTGTAAAATTTAAAAATTATATGTGGATTTATGAAACACTACAACCATTAAACAATTTAAAAGTTTCAACTATTTCATGCAAAATTAAAAACCTAATTTATTAAAAAAGAAGAAAAAAAAACAGTAATAAACGATGTAATACATTTAACGGCCTCGACCCACGTTTAGAAATAACTTTCAACAATTTTTAAACAATTAAAACTTGGAACAAACAAACAAATAGATTGTTAAAATAGATAGAAAACTATACAATAGAATTTAATTCGAGAAATTTTAATTATGAGTCATAACACAGTTGCGACACATACTATATAAACTAGACATGGAATAGCTCAATGTCAATTGAAGAACCTAAGTAGGTGTGAATGCTTAATATGGCAAAAAGACTTTAACACTCAAACAAATTATAATAAACTTAAAATATAGTCTCTCCCAAAATAAAAATCGATTTATTTACCCAAATATTATAATCTTTTGAGCTAATTTCCGAAATGCAACGTGAGAACCATTTTGGCAATTAATTTTACCGAATTTTTATTAAGTTTTAATTGTTGTTAAAAAAAAATCAAGGCTATACTGTGGTAAGACAACACAACGTTTTAAATTTCGCATATTTGATCGCATATTTTCTCGCGAGATCATCTTGTGAGTGTTGCTGCAGTAACGTAGGCAGCTGTCTTTGTCGACTTAATCCTACGTCACATAGAGCTCATAGTCTGGTACCAATTTCGAAGCCATGTTAGCATTGGGGTATGTTACTTTCCACCTTGATGGATTATCTATCTCATAGCCTGCCTGATACTTACGATCATTCAGGTCTGGTTGTTTACGCAACACCACGTATGTTCTACCCGCTACTTTGGGTATAAACCACAGCCATCAAAATACTCCCAAAGGGACTATAACCATCGAGCCAAGGCCTTCTGGCTGCCCGTGGTACTAGACTCTACCTCTGAACAGACATCGTCAAGTCCAATACATCAAGGCTAGGTAATCCCTTAATGCCAATTAAACAGATTATAATGTCTTAAAGATCAGTGATCCAGAATAATGTCGTTTCAATTACCCTAAATTAGTTATTGCAATATATTATTGCATAAATGATTTGAAAACTGTTAAGAACCGTGGAAACAAAAGATTAACTTCGCAGAATATGAATCTTTTTATAGAAAACAAGGACTTTGAATTTTTCTGACGCATCTTCAACAAGTCCATTCAGGAGAGCAGAGTTAAAAGACTGATTCAAAACAAATAACTTATATTGCGACTGACTGTTTTTAAACAATTTTCTTCAATATTATATAGAGTCACTCTATGTATTATAATGTTTCATACGCCAAACCCATTTAATTTTTACTTAACAAACTTCCAACAAAAACTCTCACTCTTCATTTTTGTATATTATTTAGCGCAAATATTTATGAACACGTTCAAAATTTTATTTTTCCTACAAAAAAAAAAACGATTTTAAGTCAATTTAAGGAATACACCCACTTAATATGTTTTGAATTATAATATTAACTGTTTTTATGCGCTTCCAAAATAGTTAAAAAAAATTAATAAATTTCGTGGAGTCGCTTAGTTACTTTCGGCATCATCTCGTAAGTTAATAATGAAACTAGGCGTTCAGTAAAGAATTTCGCCATAAATTGTTGTAGAAATGTTCGGATCTTCACTCAATTAACTTTTAAGATCTTCAGGCGCAGGTACAAAAACCTTTTATTATTTTTAACACGTACAATGGAAACGTTTTGTTTATTATTTTTGTTATGCCCAAAAGGTTCACTTCCGTTCGGAGCTCTTCAAAAAAAAAAAAAAAACAAGATAGTAACTATTTGTATATTGTATTGGCACACATTTTCACATTCCTGACAACATTTCAAACAGCATTTATGAGCATGACAAATACTTTTCGACCTCTCCCGTCTGTCTGGCTCTCACTCAAATAACTTCTTTTTACTACAATACTTTTTTTGTTTATAACCTAAAGCAGTGAAACTGAATTTATTTCGCATAAAAAATACTCAAAACTTAAAAACTGGTTTTCACGTGAAACATGCGCATGCGCAGTTTATGGCTACGCAAGTTGGCAAAATAAATAAATATTTTTATAAATAAGTGCTAAGAAAAAATAAATAAATAAATAAATATTTCTTTTATAAATCAAAGCCTTAAACATAAACGCGACGTGAAATAAAATAAATAAAATTGATAAATAATTATGTGAACAAAAAAAAAAAAAAATCACGTAAAAAGAAAAATTTTAAAACCACAAAAATAGTGCTTTGAACCCTTTTGACCTAAAATTTATTTCAAACGAAAAAAAATAAAAAAATTTTAAAAGAAAAAACAAAATAATTTTATTTTACTTGAATTGTGTGCATTTCTATTTTTTGTTTTTTTTAAAACAAATTTTATATTTTTAGTTTTTTTTTAAGCTAAATAAAAGTCAAAATAAAATTTGTTAAATAATTTATTTTTTTTTAAAGCATTTAATGTGTATTATTATCAGCGCTTCGTTGTGTGTGTTTGAAACAAAAGAATTGCAAAATCATAATTAAACGCGCCAAGCTACAAAGATAAAAAAAAGTATCTTGTATCTTGTAGTTTGTGTTATGCTGAAACGTATCTTTGCACTGCCAAAAAGCATAAAAGCCCAAAATAGCAAAACTACCGCCATCACCTATCATCGAAAAAAAAAAACTACGGAAATATAAATTTATTTGACGCTGCATCTACTAAGTCTAAGGTGTGTGTCTGTGTGTATATAACATTTACATTTGATATTATCATTAAGTAGATTATTGTTGGCCTCAAAGCATTTTCAACTTTAGCTTCTATTTGAGCATGTTCTCATGTTATATAAGTTAACAACTTTGCGCAATGAAGTTTTTAACTAAGTTTTATGCTAACGTTTGCCAATGGCGACACTTGTTGCATGAATGCGCGCATTCTGGCAAATGGCAAGAACAGTTTGAGAATTTATTACTTTGTACAACTTTTACTTTGCACATAGCATGCAACAACAACAACAAGAACAGCACTAAC
Source organism: Leucophenga varia (assembly GCA_018903435.1). Lineage (NCBI taxonomy): Eukaryota > Metazoa > Arthropoda > Insecta > Diptera > Drosophilidae > Leucophenga > Leucophenga varia. The sequence continues at coordinate 6,136 of JAEIFJ010000791.1, forward strand.
GGCAGCTCACAGCACAGCGGCACATGGCATTTTAATAGCCAAATTGTGTTCGACCAAATAGACAGACAGACAGACAGAGAGTCACACTAGTCAGACCAACACGCCAATCAGACAGACAGACAGACAGACAGAAAAATAGATAGACAGAAAGATAGATAGACAGACAACTAATGTACCCGCCGGTATGTCTAACTGTTTTGCATTTCCGTTGCTTCTAGCGGTTTGTTGCTCATTTATTCTCTGATTTAATATTATGTAGTTTTGGCATGTAATCTCTATTGGACTGAATGCCTATTTGCATGAAGCTGGTTAACTTGTTTTGGAGTGAAACTATCAGCACAATCAGAATAGTATTTTTGCATTGCACAGTGTGACGATATTATTTCAAAAAGTCAAAATTAATAATTGTTCTTGATACAAAGAACGAACTTTTTGATATAAAGAACAATTGTTCATAATATAAAGAACGATTGTTCCTAATATAAAACACGATTTTCTTGATATAATAAACAATGTTTTTCGATAAAAAGAACGATCGTTCTTGACATAAAACACGATTTTTATTGATACAAAGAACAATTGTTCGTGATACAAAGAAAGATTGTTCGTGATACAAAAAAACGATTGCTCTTAATATAAAACACGATTTTTCTTCATAAAAACGCGATGTTTCTTGATAAAAAGAATTATCGTTCTTGACATAAAAACACAATTCTCTTGATACAAAGATCGATTATTCTTAAAATAAATCACGATTATTTTTGGTATCAAACACGATTGTTCGGGATCCAAAGAACGATTATTTTTAGTATTTAACACGATTTTTTTTAATACAAAAAAACGATTGTTCTTGATAGGAAAATCAAACGCGTAGTATCGAGTCAAGCTTCTATCTTGGCGTAGTATTTTTTTTTTGTATTTTTTAAAAAATTATAAAAACTAATAATAAATAGTCAAAACGTTAGTTGTTTTTATACCCGGCACAAATAGTGTGAACGGGTATTATCAGTTTGATTTCGAGACGAGAAGAGAAGTCGATCGATCGAATGCAACTCATTCGGAGGGAGACTATTACGGAGATATTTAGCTGAAATTCAAAAATTAAGTTTTTTTCGTCAAAAACTAAAGTTTAAAAATGAAAGTACCACATCCATTTTTAGAAATAGGCCCCATACACCCTTTCCGATTATTTCGGAATTTTTGTAGGAAAATAGGAGTTATTTATAAATTCATTCACTTCAAATTGGGTTAAAACTCATCAAATGTCATACCATGCATGGAGCACCGATATCAAAAAGGATCGATTTACTATAACATATAGCCTTATGCAAAACTCACCTCCCATTTTCTGATATTTTCACGAACATTATTGTTAACTCTGTATTTTTAGCTTTAAAGGGTGTAGCCGGGTAAGCATGTAAAAGTGCTCCCAACGATATTGAATATATTCAAATGAGGCTCGATAGCCCTTGAGAAATTTGTATGCATATTTATTTTCCCGATATCGGCGATATTAACGACTATATAGCGACTTTAATTTTTTAGTTTTAATTTTTTTTTTTTTTTCTGCTCACTGAGTTGATAAAATGTTTTGTTGAAAAATATTATATTTTCTTACAACTGATATCTATTTATAATTTTTTTTTATATATATATCACACTTCATACCACTGTGCATGCCATTCTATTTAGACACTAAACGGTTTTCGATACACTAATGTCAATTTAGAATTACGTGAGTCTTGAATAATGCCAAAAAACCAGTTTAAAGAAAATTTTTTTGGTGAAACCAGTTAAACCGTTTAAGACTAACTCAAATGCAATTATATAAAATTAAATTCAATACAAAAATTATTACGAATCTTATATAATAAAATCAAGTTCTATGCAAAAAAAAAAAATTCCTAAAGCTATTTTCAATCACTTTTTCAAGTAACTCAAAAATACTCAAAAAAATATCTTCATAAATTCATTTTTTTTTTTTTTTTTGATTAGCAATTCACATGCCAACGAACTTTTTGCCACTCAAGAGTTAAACTTATTTAAATGTTACCCATTAATGGTTTCATAATATTGACAAAAAGGTTATTGACTATCACCATTCAAACATTCCAAAAACGATTTCATTATGTGTTGTATCTTTACTTATTTTCATATTAGGAAATTACTTAATGCCAGGTTTTTGTTTCATTTCATTGTATTTATTTTTTGTTTAAATGCAATCAAATAAATTACAACTTAAATGTTTACGTTTTTGTGTATTTGAATTTCAAGTATTTTGCTATCGTTTAACTGAAAAGTGAAACCGTAGCTGAGGTTTCATAGTTACTACTCATTTATAATTGTGTTGAGTTTTATGCCCTTACGTCATGCATTGTGTTTATTACTATTTTCAGAAAAATTTTGTAAAATGAGTTTTAAATTAAACTTTGCAACTTATAATAGCTTGTCTCACGAGAAAAATAAAATTAAACATAATAATTTTAATGGTAATATGCACTTATTAGATTTAATTACTTAATATAATTAAGTATATTTTAAGTGTAGTTCAAAAGTGCTTTTTTATATGAATTATTAAAGAAAAAAATTGAAAAAATTGCAATTAATTTAATTCAAAATTAAAAAATGCAATACATGCTAAACATCTAAAATGAAAGTTTAAAAGGTTTGGGTTAAACTACGTGGTTATTTTATTTATATATTACGGGTGTAGTAAATAAATTCGTATGATGCAGCTTGTCCCTTAACTTCAGATTAATAGTTAGATGTATTGTTATATACATATATATTTTTATACCCGTTACACATAGTGTAAACGGGTATATTCAGTTTGTCCAAAAGTTTGTAACACATTGAAGGAGGCATCGGAGACGAATCGATCTAGCCATTTCTTTTGTCATCCAGGGTCGAAACCAAGACGCCACACCCATTTTTCGGTATAGCCCCAATACAAATCTACAGCCCATTTTCAAATAAATTTATTCGCTATTAAAAAAAAAAAAAAATTTCAAATTTTGGTATGAAAACATTTATTTCTTCTGAATGAATTCAATTAAAATTTGATAAAATCAATTCTTATGTCAACTCCATCGATATGGTAAAGATCGGGCTAAAATTACAAAAAGCCTCCATACAAATTTGATCAAATTCATCGTGAAATTTAATCTAAGCGCCTAGTGAACATATAAACTATTAAAAGTTTTGTGTAATGGGTATTTCAGCTTCGGTTCCACCGAGGTTAACGTTTTTCCTTGTTTTTTGTAAATTCCACATTGAAATTTCCGATGAGCCTTTAGGATCTGCTCTGTCTGATCGATCTGACCCTTTAGTACATAAAGGGTGGTTAAATTTCAAAGGCCGATGTTGAATGTGAACCACACCTAAACGTCAAGTTTTTTCCTGCATTTCTTTTAACATTTCTCAACTTCAGACTTACTCAATTTGAACCATGGAAAGATACACAATAGAGCAACGCGTTAAAGTTATTCAGGCCTATTATGAAAATGGGCGTTCAAATCAAAATGCATATCGTGCACTTCGTGAAGGAAATCATCTTCAGTGATGAGGCACATTTTCACCTCAGTGGATTCGTCAATAAGCAGAATTGCCGCATTTGGGCGAATGAGAATCCAAGAGTGATTGTCGAAAAACCAATGCATCCACAAAGAGTGACTGTTTGGTGCGGTTTATGGGCTGGCGGCATCATAGGGCCGTACTTCTTCGAAAATGAGGCTGGCCAGGCAATTACTGTGGATGGTGTTCGCTATCGTGAGATGATAACAAACTTTTTGTGGCCTGAATTGGAAGATATGGATGTGGACGATATGTGGTTTCAACAGGACGGTGCCACTTGCCACACAGCTAACGAAACAATGGCTCTTTTGCGCGAAAAAATTTGATGGCCGAATAATCTCACGTCGCGGCGACGTCAATTGGCCGCCAAGATCATGTAATTTGACACCGTTGGACTTCTTTCTTTGGGGTTATTTGAAAGAAAAGGTGTACGCCAATAAGCCAACAACAATTCAAGAGCTAAAGGATGAGATAATTCGGCACATTAACGACATTGAACCTCAATTATGCCTCAGCGTCATCGAAAATTTAGACCATCGGATGGACGTGTGCCGCCGAAGCTGTTAAGAGATAGAACATTACGTTCCGCAGAGGAAATAATAATGAAGGTTTTGCCGAACATTTTTGTGAAAAAAGTAATGTTCTATCTCTTTTCGTTTTGAGCTACAGCCGATCTCCTCGAACCTGATAAATGATCCATTGATCAAATTTAAAATATATGCCTCGTTGATATTCGGCATGTTAACGCGTGCATGTATATTGCTGGTACTTTCTGCTACTCACTCTGAAAGTGTGTCCCTACTAGACACAGAGATGCAACCAAAGACGATTCTTCGCTACCCCCTTGATTTTCAACGACGGCTAAATCATAGTTCATTACCTCTGTCCTTGTTCGAGGACTATTGTTGAGAGTTTAAGAAATCGGTGGTGAGCAAGACATAAAATGGTAGACCCAATTTACCATATTCAGGTATTACTGTATTACTGCAAGGGAGATTTCATGCAAAGTCATGCTAGTGAGATCGGCCTAAGAGAGAAGAGAATAAACCGAAAGATGTAACAAATATAAAAGAAAGCTTGGAGAATGGTTCAATTATTCAAGGTTATGCAAAGCGCTCTTGCTAATTGTTATAAAAAGAAACAGATACAAAGAAAACACAAATTTTCTATCTCATTTACACTTTGGAAACGGAGTAAAAAATAAAAGTAAGCTATCTCTTTCGTACTCGATGTGCATGGTACCAACGTTTGGCTTGACACTACCTTTATAATTCCACAATGGCTTGGATTAAGCACTTGCCGGTGCTTTACACTCAGATCATAGTGCGTGAAATGCATGTCCGGAACTATATTCGATATATTTATTTCAAACTAAACATCTTACGAATTTAGTTCAAAGACTCTGCATTTGGGATAGCACAAAAGCACTACTCGCATTTCATAGAACGAACTCCAGATAACCTATAAACATTTTCAATTTAAATCTTGAACTTGAATATTAAAAACTTGAATTGTGATAAAAAACAAAATTATGAAATTCATTCATATTGAAAGTTGAAATTGAAAGTAAAGAAAAAAAACAAAAAAAAAATTAAATACATTTTCTCACATCAGCACAATAAATTTAAGATTTCACCAATCAACCGCTCACTCAATTGTCAGTTGTAATTTTCAATGTTTTATTAGCTTTTCTAATTTTCAAGCATTTACACGAACAATTAATGAAAATCTTAACTCGTGAAACGCCGAAAAAGTCTTTATAACAACTGTCACGTTTGCTGTATTATTGCTGAAAACTTTAAAGAAACAAATAAAAAGAAAAACGAAAACTCTTAACGCGAAAAAAACACTTTTCCATTTAACTGACCAATGGCGCAACATAAATATATATTTTTTTTTTTTTTTAATGAAAAACGCTTAAACGAGAAAAAGGAAAAGTGTAATTCCAGCAGCAAATACGAAAGCTAAACAAGAGAAATGCAATTTAATAAAAAAAATGCACATGTAGAGAATAAATATTGTGAAAAATCTCAGAAATCTTAAAAAAAAAAAAAAAAAAAGATAAAAAATAAAATGCATTAAAATATTTTAGAGTGCAATAGTTTTTTTTTTTTTTTTTTTTTTTTTTTTTTTGTTATTAATAATATTTACTAATTATGACCATTTAAAGTGTAAAATATATGAAAAGCAGATGTGGCGTATGAGTAATTTTTAAATGCACAATTTAATTACTCATGCAGCTAAATGCGCAATGAAAAACCGCAAACTTTTTCTATAATCTGCACAAACTACTTTCGAAATAAACTATATACTAAAATGTATGTATGTATGTATCTAACAATGGGTGTATTAGAACTTTTTTGTTTTTTTTTTTGTTGTGCTTTTAATAAAGTTAAAAATCTATCGAAAGCCTGTTTGACATAGAATATTAAAGCAGAGCAACAATTTATTTGTTCAGTAGCATTCAAAATTCTATCCAGCAACCAACGTTACTATTCGAAAGAGTAACCATGACAAACGCTTTAAGTCAAACTGATGATCAGGCAGCGGGATTGTTTCATACCATTTTGAAAGTAATATATGCAGTAAAAGTCTATCAAATATTTTGAAAAATACTGAAAATAAGCTGAAACAGTACGCTGAAGTGATTTGATTTTGCAATGATCTTGACTTCAGTACATTTCCATTCAAAAGAATAGTAGCATAGTCTACGTCAAAGCTGTTATAATCTGAAGAGTCTCCATGGCTCGGCTTTTTAATAAAAATGCCCCTACCATATCTTTCAGGGTCTAAAAATGTTATTTTTAGGATAAAATAAATCTGAAAAAATTTAGAAATTGCGACCCTGAACTGAAAGTCTTATTTGTGCTTATTTTTAGATAAAATTGTCACCTCTAAATGTTCTTTCTAATATGACTAAAACTTTCTACACATCTCTTTTTTACATCAAATCCAACATTTTGGACTATATACAAATAAATAAATAAATGTAGTATAGTATAAAATACATATGGTATTAGGCTAAAACGTGCTGACAGTAAAGCTCGCAGGGTCCAAAAATTTTAGATTTGATATAAAAAGAGAAATGTAAAGTTTTAGTCACATCAATTTGATATGACTTTTGGTTTGCTTTGCTTGTCGTTTTGATTTGATTAGAAAATAAACCAAATTTTTCGTCTCGGTTAAGAAATGACTCGATTAAAAATTAACTGGAATCGTTTTAACCTGGCTAAAAACTGAACTGAAACGTTTTTGTTTCGGTTAAGAAATAAATCGATTTAGTTGAAATGAATCAGATAATATCGAAGAATATCTAGAGATGGCGATTTTATCTAAAAATTCTTTTTGTATTTATAAATAAGCCGCACCCTACTGAAAACTTATCTTTCCAGAATATTATTTTTCCAGAATATCTTGAACTAATAAGATCATTCGTCTTTTAAAATCAATATCTTTACAAAAATTACCCGCACTCAGCTGACTATAGTGTTGCCAGCTTAAATGTTGTCAAAGCTTCGTTCTCATGTGATCGACTGTATAAATAACTGACATGGAATATTCTGACAAACTGCCAGTGGATTTTTATACCCTGTACCCAAAGGGTAAAAGGGTATATTAAGTTTGTGCGAAAGTATGTAACAGACAGAAGGAGGCAAGATAGACCCTATAAAATATATATATTCTTGATCAGCATTGGAAGGGGAGTCGAACTAGCTATGTCTGTCTGTCCGTCCGTCTGTCTGTATGTCTGTCTTTCTGTCTGTCTGTCCGTCTGTCTGTCTGTCTGTCCGTCTGTCCGTCTGTCATGCTGTCTGCCGTATGAAAACGATTATTTCGGAGACTATAAGAGGTAGAGCTTTCAAAATTGAAACTTAGACTCTCCTAGGCCATCAAGTGTACACTTACAAATGGTTTTTCTCTAGACCCATTTTAAGGAGTACCCCCATACAAATCTACCCTAAAATTTTGGGGTTTTGCATAAAAACGTCATTGTTTTTTATTCTAGGAAGTTCAAATTAAGTATAAATTATGTCTATGATAGTCCCAATAAAATATCCCAATATGGGTAGGACCAACCAAATTTTAGTTATAGCCCCCATACAAATTTACCCCAAATTTTTGGGTTTTTACATAAAAACGTCATTGTTTTTTATTCTAGAAAATTTAAATTTAGTATAAATT
>JAEIFJ010000792.1:0-32116 GCA_018903435.1 Leucophenga varia
CTTGAGCGCAGAAATCTGCCTTCGTTGCGTGGTATATATTGACAGGAACTACAATAACTGCGATATAACAATATTATCAGAAAGCCAGGGAGCTCTCAAGGCGCTACATTCTGATATAGTAAAATCTAAAAGCATTCATGAGGCTCGACAGGAGCCACCCTGAATGCACTAGTACACAACAACAGGGTGCAACTGTTGTGGCTGCCAAGGCATACAAACATCCCAGGTAACGAACAAGCACACTCACTAACCAGGAAGGTCCAGAACCTTATTGTCTTATTGGCTGCCACACACTTAATGAGACAACACTTAATGATAGAAAACGATCCAGGGATGAACACTGTTTTTAAGGCAGGGCATGCGACAGGCCAAATTATTAATTGAGGGATTCATCTCTAAGGTAACCAAAGCATTGGTTAAGCTGAACAGAACACAGCTAGAGCTCTTTACGGGTCACTGCAGACTTAGAAAACATCTCCATGTAATGGGTGCAGAAAGCTCTCCTGAGTGTAGATTCTGTGACAGTGTGGAGGAAACACCTATCCATATTCTATCAGAATGTCTAGCAACAGCCAGTAACAGGACGTCATTGTTAGGAGGATACACACTCTCCACAGAGCAGGTTATGAAAACCGAACCTATAAAAATTATTAGATTTATTCAAAGACTAGGGCTAGAATAAGTAATCTGGCCAGTAACGGTGTACAATATACCTCTCTAGGTAGCAGTATAAATACCCACTTAAGCAATAAATAAATTGATCAGCTCGATGAGACGAATCGATTTCGACATGTCCGTCTGTCTGTCCGTTTGTCTGTCTGTTGGTGAGTCAATGAGTCTTAATCGTAAAGTTTTAAAGATATACCCCTGAAACTTATGGTTTTCTGAGCCCAAACCACATTGTTTGTCAGAACCATGGTGCCACGCCCATTTTTAACATAACTTCCATATAAATCTACCGCCCATTTTCGAGTTTTTGCATAAAAATAAATTATTATTTATGAATGTATTTACTCCAAATTTCGAAATAACAATTCTAATATCATCCAATGTCAAATCCATGTGCCAGCGCCCATTTTAAGGTATATACAAACTTACCGCCTATTTTACAATTTTTGTATGAAAATAGTTTTTATTTATTCACTCCAAATTGGGTAAACACATTATCCTATGCACAAACCACTGATATGATAATGATCGGACCACTATTACCACGGTGGGCTTGAACCAATTTTTAATCAAAGGTTTTTGTACTTTTTTTTTTTTGCAAATTTGTATTATTTAGGTCATAATTAGTGGGAAAAAAAATTATGGCCCATAACTTGTCGAGCCGTTTTGAAAAAATTGATTTTGAAATAAATTACTTGCTTCTTTTTGATTTAACGCCTAGTGACCATGAATTACCGATTCAGGCAATTAATATATTACTTATTTATAATTTTTTTAGAAACATAATGCTGTAAAAACAACAGAAAAATATATTTCGGATATAATAAATCAGTTATTGTAAGTACTACAACATTAGTTTGAAAATTAAATAATTTTTTATTTCAAATTTATAAAGGTTATTCGATAGTACCAGTTTCTTATACATTTATCTCTTGGATATTTGAAGTAACATGTTTACACATGTTTGGCATTGTATTCTTGAACAGCTTTAAGTAATTTAGCAGGATATTCTGAATGCTTATCGGAAACTTTATATTTTGCCCAAGTTGTATTAAAATCAGAATGTAACGATTCTACAGCTTGCTCGCTATAGAATCCCAATCCCTTACCTACTTTTTCACAGAACTGAGAAACATGACAAAATACAGCATGGACTTTTGGGGTTACGGAAATTCCCAAAGCACAATAACTACTTTTAAAGTTAGAAATACATTCTTTATAATTTGCAGCGAGAGATGAAGAGAAACACGAATTCACAACGGTTTTAAAATCTTCAAAGCACTTGACATATTTTAAAAGATTGATTTTGCATATTTGCCGCAATACGTCTGTCTTAAAACAGCTGATTTTGTTTGTTATGTAGTAAAAAAATTGTACAGGTTAAAAAATTTTTTTTTTTTTTTTTTGAAATGCAGATTTTTAATATAACGAGTTGACGTAGGTGTTGTTCCTTTAGTAACTGCTGTCCAATACGATCATGATAAGGTAATCCGTCATTTGAATATATGCAGCTGAAGCTTTTATGTAAATGTTTATTTTTTGCGGTTACTTTGTCAGCTGTTTTCATAAGTATGCGCAACTTACGATTGCCAAATTATTCGAGCCGATAAGAGAAATCGGTTTGAAATCGGTGTGAAATCGGTTTGAACGCGTGTTATCGAAAGTCGCGTTCAAAATTAACGCGACTTTTCCCATACCTAACTGCCTATCTTTTTGTATACGATTTAACGCGAGTTTGTCGAGTTTTTAACGCTAACGCGGAACGCGGCCTAATGGAAACGCCGCCTAAGACTAACTTTTTTTAATCAAAGAAAGTTTCGTTGATTCAAAGAAATTCATTTCTTTAGATCAAACTACACTTTTTTCTGACTGAATTGTTCAAGTTACATTAAAAAAATATAAATAATAAGGCTATAAATAGTTATACAAAGGCGGGTTCCTAACAATTTTAAAAGAAAGGAAGTAATTTATTTCAAAATCAATTTTTTTCAAAACGGCTCGACAAGTTATGGGCCATAATTTTTTTTCCCACTAATTATGACCTAAATAATACAAATTTGCAAAAAAAGAAGTACAAAAACCTTTGATTAAAAATTGGTTCAAGCCCACCGTGTTACATATAGCAACCATATAAATTTAACGCCCATTTTTTTATATTTTTAATAAAATTATTGTTATTAGGGGTGACATCGAGAACACTTCCACTAGAGTTTTACATTCTTAATCGAGTTGTAAGGTTTCATTATCATTGTGACGTGTCGCAAATTTCAATTTTTTGTACAGAAATTAAAAAATTAAAAAAATTGGATACCCTATGGAACCAATTAAATCACTCTTAATTGCATCAAAACATTAACACCAAAACTCTGAGATTTCGGTGTCACCTCTGTATATCTGTATTTTTTGCTTTATTTTTTAAAACTAATAAACTTGGTTTGTATCCTGAATCCCATCTCGAATTTTACCTAAGCCACTGATAATCTCTCATTAAATCTTCAATGATTTGTGTAACGGGTATTCAAATCGAAGTTAATGTTTTTCTTTGTTGTATCTCCATTTTATATATTTTGATTTTGTTTCAGTTTTTCTGATATTCATAAGGAGGACAGGCAGTCGAATGGATGCTCCCACTTTGGAGCTTCTCTGCGATGATATTAACATTGTATTACGAGTTGTAGAGCAAAGAATTTTCTATAGGACCGACTATTTTGAGAATCGTTGACATTTACCAAGATGACTAAGACGCAAAATGTTTGGACTAGTCCCGGTCGCCTGACGGTCAACTGACTAAACATGGGTCGATCTTCTGCACTGCTGAGACCCGTATAAAAATTGCGTTGGTGAAAAAATAATCCTAATTTTGAAGTATGGTTCCAAATCAAATCTTTTGAACGATCTCTATATTTTTTTCTATTTCATTATATGATTTGGTCCTTTGATAATAAGCAAAATCATACGATCTAACGCCGCTAGATTATTTTCTGTGTACATTTTATTTATTTTCGGCCAAGGTGATCACAGCTTAAGTAGAAGTCGCAATAGAATATAAATATACACAATGTAATATTCTGGGTGTTCCGTTTTGTGGTCCCCGATGTAAAATTGCTATAAAATTGACATTTACTTTCAGATTGAGTTACAATCATTTATGTGTACAATCATTTATGTAAGGGCATCTAAAGGAAAATCTTTATAACGATTAACCAGAATCCCCGGAACAGCTCAAAGCCAAACATGTGCCAAGAAATTACCGTTAGTAATTTGCGTGACTGCTGAATATAAATTTATTTTAATTATATATTTTAAATCATTTATCTCTGGACTCACTGATCATTCTATGAACTTATCAACAACTTTCATGTAAAACAACCTCTTTAATAAATTAATTATTTTTCCTTTTGATTTAATCGTCTAAAATTCCAATATAAAGCATTGATAAAACCTGAAGCAAGCTAGCAAACAAATCAAATAAGATTTATTATGTGACACGCATATAAGTAGGACAAACACACACAAACGCACAAATACAATTAAATTAGTAAGAAGTAAACGTTAATACTTATGTCATTCCAATTGGCAAATGACAACCGTCTGTCGTATACACCAAAGGATCTCAACTGAAATACTAAAATACTAAATCAATTCTATACGATTTATGCTAGTGTGCATGCGTGCGTATGTTTGATTGTACACACACACTCACACACAAATCTCTATATGAATGTCCTTTTATACAACCATTTCATTGTTGCTTAACGTGTTTTATGTATTTTGGGACCAAAATGCGTTGAAATGGGTCTAATTAACGCGCCTCATTAACTACTTTACAGCATGTCAAAGCGACAATGCGTTCGTTCTTATTGTATGCGACTAGGATATACTTACTCGTATAAGTTTTCTTAGCATAAGACTTGATGTGCTTTTCTTAACTTTGAAGATTTGGTAAAATGATTGAATTTGTGTTTGGGTTTGTATTTGGATAGGCGCGTGCCAAATAAGATGAATGACATAAAATATACTTCATCTTAGGTTATTTTATTGTACATAAGATATGGTCGGAGTTTAAGTGATTGAGTTTATATTGAATTTTATGAATATTATTGTATAATAAAAAAATAATAAAAAAAATAGATAGAGATAGCTGAGGAGAAATCCCATATAAAAGTGAGCCTTTAGTACATGATAGGCTCTGAAGGATCAAAGCAAACCGGTACAGTTAAGGAAGGACCGTAGTTTTGAGGAACATAAAGTGCCTAAGTCTACTTGATCTAAGTGCAGGATACACACAGAATAAGGGTTCTAGCGTTTACGAAGTATCCTCTTCCTTACAACTTCTGCATGTACTGTTATAGGGAATACCTTATTTGGCCGCGTGTTCCCCGATTTACCAATGCCCCGTGATGGCGGCTGTTAGTCTCGCAAGATCTTTGCGGAAGTTTAACAGTAGAGTTCTGATACGTTTGGGGTCCATCGTAGACCAAATTAGCTTAGCTATCCTGCAGCTATTCATATTTTGTCATTTATTATTGCCTAAAGAGCTGAAGTGATACTTAACGAGGGCGATCGTAGCGCTCTGGTACCGTAACTGGCTGGAATTCACCCGACAATCCCCGTCTAGCCAGCGTATCAGCTAGCTTGAAAGGCAAAGTGTGTTGTGGCGACCAACAAGATTTAGTTAGTTTTTACATTCCCTTACTAGCTTAGATTTGGTAATGTAGGTATCCAGCACCGTTCAGTCTTGCCGTAAAGGTATTATGCTTTTAAAGGATTTAGTGAGGACCACAAGCCTTGTTGTTTTAGTCGAAGTGTGCTGATCGAGTCCTGAGAAGACTTGATAAATAGGTCAATATGTAACAGGCTTAGCAGTGCACCCAATACAAGCAGATCTCTGTACCCAAGATATCTTTTGGATTTTTAGGAGCCGATCACCAGAACAGAGCTCCATAACAAAGAATCGGGCGTACTACTACGGTGTATAGCCATAAAAACCATTTTCGGTAAGAGACCCCATCTACGACCGAATAGTTTAGAACACGAGTAGAAAGCAATCGTTGCCTTCTTCACTTTTTCTTGGATGGAAGAAAAAGTATAAAAACTAATACAATTGTCTATAATAGAGTCCAAAACTATTTGCAAGATAATTGGGGTCTTACTCAATGACCCAGACCTATGTCAAACGCAACAAGAACTTGTAGATAAGCCCGACTAAACAACAGCATAGCCTAAAATATTCATAGATCCAAGCTTCTGTTTTTGGTGGGTAAAACGTGGTGTGACGAAACCATCAAAAAATGGGTCGATTCATGAGTGGCTTCGAAAGACAAACTGTTCTGTCGAGCTGCTATCAGAAACTTGCCTGTAATTTGGAGAAAAGTAGTGGCTTACGAAGGACAATACTTTAAATAATATCCCAATATCAATTACATAACATATAAGATGTCAAAACACTTAGCCCATCCGCTTCTATTTTGGAACGTTGCAATTGAAGAGACAATCGGATGTCATGTTACAGCGTACGCAGATAATGTCGCAATACAATATTAGTCGCAAAATTGCTCTAACGCTCTGAGATCTTATGAAAACTGCACACTTAATACAAACCTCTGATCTAGGGTTCAACGCTAGTAAACTGAAATGGAACTGGTGTTATTAACATTTAAGTAAGTTAAAGAATCTACTCACCTTAACAACCCAAAACTTGATAGTGTTACTCTTAAAATGGCTGACATTCCATATTTTCTGTCTAAAACTTTTTCGGGAATAGTTGGAAAGCAATTCGAAGGCAAGAATCAAAAAGCTACACAAAAAGCGGTAGGTATCATATGGAGGCTTTGACTTTTAATTATTTACTGCTTTCATACGGCTAATGTAAGACCCATACTATTGTATAAAATCTCAAAGATGGTATGGATACCATATTATAACTGTCGGCGCGGGATAGAGTCACTCTAACGTAATAAATATTCTTACCGAAATTCCATCTAACACTGACTACTGTATCCCAAGTATCGACTTCAAAAGAGATACGATGTCCTCATTCGGGAAAAGTAGTAAGCGTTAAAATTACTCAGGTTTCAAGGGCTATCGTACCTTATTTAAAGATATTAAATATCGCGGGGGGGCAGTTTCTCCATGCTTGCATGGATTTGCCTTTCTTTACCCAAAAAAAATATATAAAATCATTCCAAATCATTTAACTTAAGTGCTTTCTTAAATACTTCAAAATAAATTTATTTCTATTGAATCTTTTTGCAATTTAATTCTATTTTAATTCTTAAGCTATTTTTTTTATTTCTGTCCGGAAAAGCTTAATTTTTTTTACCAGTTTTCTTTGAGTTAAACGCAAAGAAAAAGATTGAAAAAAACTATGGAAAAAAACGTTCCAAGCATAGAAAGCATAGTTTGCATTTTAAGGTAGTTCTGTATGTGTCTAGTTGATTTTATAATAAATTTTCTTGCATTCAACGATTTTAATATTTTATTGAGCTATCTTCTGAATTTTCTTTGCAGTTGTCTCTGTTAAAGGAAGTAATTTGCAAAAGTATCTTATAGATACTTTTAAATACAATTTGAAAAAAAAAAACATAATTTATTTCCTTTTTATACACAAATGACATCATTAATCTATGATTTAAACAAAATTCAAATAGTTTTTCATTAGTTATGAAGCTTTTTTAAGCGTCACGTCACAACGTTCACAGAACGCATTGTTCGCAATGTATCTGATAGCAACCAAATATAAAAATACAAAAATATAAAAATAAATTTCAATTGACATGCTGATAACTGTCTACCAACATTTGGTAGCATTTTTTGAGCATTATTCAGAAAAAATTTATAATACGTAATAAAAAAATACTAATCATAACGTATACGCAATGTTTGTACTGTTTATAATTAAAATATTTAAAAATAATAAAGCAAAATCGTTTATTACTAAAAGTGTCTTTAAAATTTTGCTTATCTAATTATAATTAACTCATTTTGATTTGATATTCTTTCAAAAAACTTGTAGTGGACTTCTACATGTTGAATTGCAAAAGTGCTGAAGAGAGTGTGGCGCTAAAATCCATCAATTTTTTTTTTATTATAAAATTTTTTATTGAATTTAATTTGAAATTTTTTATCTTTTTTTTTTGAAAATATTTGCATTGAAAAAAAAATTTGTTGAAAATTTTTTATACGTATAATTTTTCAGAATCTTCTAAGTATATTTGCAAGACACCAACACACCTCTCAGTGAAGTGACAGTGTAGAAAGAGAACAAGAACATCAAAATTCAAATAATTGTATGGATCAAACCATTATATAATTGTATTATTCATCTAAAGCTTTACAGCTCTACTGATCAATGGACTAGATTAGGACTACTATCTGTGAGAAGCTACCTTTCAACATTTTACAAGATGAACTCTGATTCGTCTTTATATTAAACTTAATTTTATATTAAATTATATTAAACTTGTGTGTGAAGCAACAGAAAAGACAAACCAAAAAGACGTACACCCATCGTCGTTGTACAAAGCAAGCCAGAACATGAAGCTTCCTAGAAGAGTATCTTTCAGATAGAAGATCTTTGTGCTAAACTAGTTAGTTTAAACCACATTTTCTTGTAAACTCATTTGGAGATTTGCATTTTTGAAATTTTCCAAACTTCATGACATTGTTCATTCTTGAAACAGATACATTCTTCTGGCTTTCTTAATTGGAACGAATGGTAAAAGTGGATTTTTAGATCGTTGATGTAGTCCTGGTGAAGTAGTGGAAGACAGCACAAATCAAACAAAAATTCTGAAAAATTATGTGAAGCAGAGTGATACCGCAGCGACAAACATGTAAAAGCTTAGTTCACAATGTGAGCACTGAAACTAACGAACAAGAGAACTTGACTCACCACTTCGTCTACCTACATAACCTTCCAATGGATTGTAAATCCATTAATTCTCGGAATTTTGTAACCAAATTTTAACAGAATATTTTAAAAAAAATGATTTTTCAAAAATTCTAGACCAACGGGTCCCCTTAACGATTACTACCAATGTTCTGCTGGGAAATGATAAGAGAAAGTAATGCCAACTTCCTTTCGAACAACTTGTCGAACTTGTTGTTAGTCAATAGTTTTCTCTACTAAAGATTATTCTTTAAATTGCCAGAAATTTAGGGAAATAACAACATGTACAACAGTTCTTCAGCCGATATTGGTATCGATACTTTTGGAATAATTAAAAATAAAAAATTTAATATGATATCTTAATGTATTCCCCAGTTACCGCAGTTATCAGATTTATTTTCTCTCTACTCTCTTTTTGTTTAGAGTCGAACGAAAGCATTTCGTGCCACACTAGTAGCGTCAAGACACCATTTTGATGCCACACTTTTCGGTAATTTGTCTACTGTCCATGATTGTGCAGTTAAAGAACGAACTTCGTTTGAAGAGACAAAGCAATGACAGGTTATCCAGTGATTCGAATTGGCATCGTCCAAAATGTTTCAATCTGCTTCACCTAAGTGCTGTAGTATCTCTGGTATATCCACTTTCATGAAGCTGTTGCTTCCCAATGGTCAATGTCCCGTGATAGCGACTGTTAACCACGCGAAGTCAGTTCGTAAGTGTTGTAATCTAGTACATTTGGCGTCCATTAAGTCTAGCTTTACGGAAACTATTCAAATGTTGCCATCTATTATTGCCTGCTATGGTAAAATCATTTTTAATGAGAGCGACCATGTTGCTCATCGATATCTGTACTGCGACTGACTGGCATCTTTTTTAGACTAAAGAAGTTTTCCATCGACTCTATATTTACACTACGCCAGATCCTGGTCAAATCTAAAGAAAAACAAATCGACACAAACCCCTATTTGTCGATTTCAAAGCGCTTTCGACACGCCAATAAGATCATAGTTCTATAAAGCACTGACTGAATCTGGTATCCCTGCAAAGATCATTCACCTCTGTATGTTGACGCTAACAAAAAACCAAAAGCGTTTTCAGGGTCGATAAAAATGTCTTCGATCCCTTTGAGAGCAAGAGAGGCTTCAGACAGGGCGATGAATTGTCGTGTAACTTCTTCAATCTCCTGATAGAGAATATACTTCTCAAGTGCCCACACGTCCATTTGGAGAGCAATATTTTCTTCCAACAAAGTATGTAACTCTCCTGCCATATTCGCTTGAATGACGAGCTGTACCAGCTATATAACGACATCTATATAATCAGGCTCATTAAGTATAAACTATTGCACTGGGCTGGTCACGGGCTTCGAATGGATGTACTAGCTCCGGCGAGACAAGTGTACGATAAAAAACGAGAAAGAAGTGTGAGGGGCTCGACAGAGAGGAACACCAACGCTGCGTGAGCAGGATCGGGTTTTGGAAGAAATCAGCTTGATTGGCTTCCCAAATTAGTACCTAGTAGCATTGGAGCAAACCAGCTGGGCGAATACTCTAAATGATGCCCTGTAATGCTGTAGTGGCCATATACATGTATATGTACTATATATTTCCCCATTAACCTTTAGAACCAAAAAAGTGTATTCCAAAAAATATTAAATATTCTATAATTATATTTTGGAAATCTTTTGCCATTTTAAAAATGTTTTAATCAAACTTAAATTATTCTAACTTAAAAAGAAATCATAAATAATATCACGCATTCTATATAAATAATTCCTAAAATATTGCCTCATTCCATTCGGGCTAACTGCGACTTTTGTCCTTTTAGCAAACGTTTATTATGCGGCATTGCATAGCGCAGTTTACTCCAAAATTGTGGATCACTCCATTTTAAATAGGTATTCAATTTCAAATAAGCCTTCAGCTCACTACCAATGCCATCCATATTGTCAATATCCTTATATAATATTATAATAATACGTTTTCGTTTATCCTCCAGCGTTGCCTGATAAGCAATTCGAAATTCCATGCGTGCCCAAACCGAATCAATGAAATCTTGTGTTAAAATTATTATAATACGTTTCGATTCGGCAACCGAATGAACAATACGCTCCGGAATACAATCACCAACAAGCCAATCACGTCCATGTAGACAAATTTTAAACGGATGTGGACCACCTTCCAATTTCGGTAACATTTTAACAATTAAATCTTCATCTTTATGCGAATACGATATGAATGCATCGTAAAGCTTATCCTTGTCCAATTCCTCTTCGGAAACATACCACAAGCATAGATTGTGATTGTATAACCAAATTTTAATCGGTTGCTCATACCAAAGATACAGCACAACACAGATAAAGCTGCACAGCACTAAGCCACCAATAATTCCGATGATAAGTAGCAAATTCGATGGGCAAATATCGTTCGTATCGAGCTGTTGAAATGATTTTGTAAATTTCTTACTATTCGCACAGCGCATATCACGCAAATCGAGTATACGCTGCGGTTGACTGCGCACAAAACTGAGCAACGGTTGCGTGGCACAGTCACAGGCCAAAGGATTTCCGGCCAACTTAAGCGAAACTTGTGATTCACGTTGCGCAAAGTGTTCGATTAAATCGTTGCTCAGATATTTTAACTGATTATTGCTCACATCCAGATATGTTAGGTTTACCGGTAGCTGTGATATTTCCAAATTACTTATGCCATTTTCACTGACATACAATTCGGTGACATTTGCATAACCCGAAATGCTGGCATTTGGTAGCGCATTTAATTGATTTCTTTCGAATTTAAGCGTTGTCGCTATTAACGTTGTACTTGGCAATTCGGGAAATTGCAACAATTTGCTATTGCTGCATTCAACAATGAGCCGCATTGTAGCACGTTCAACCCAACAGAGACAATATTTCGAACAACTCCATGGCTCGGCTCTATAATGACACATTTCATCGTTTGTGCAAAGCAACGCTTCGTAGGGCATCGAGAGCCAAGGTCCATAGAACTGTGTACCACGCATATCGACCAAATTTATTGTTGTCGTTTCACTGAAGATTGTCGTTTCGATCTGCGTTAGCGGATTATTGTTGAGATTTATCGTTTTGAGGCTCTTGAGCGGTTTGAAGAGTTCGCTGTAAATTAAAGAGTGGCATTAATAAAGCATTTTTAATTTTATTTTAATATAGCTAATTAAATATTTTTTTACAGAAATTAACAAAATGTTCTGTTCTGTTTATTTTGATAATGAGGACAACCAAGAATAGTCACTCGTGAATTATAGAATAGTCTGAAGCATTATAAATCCTCGGACGCAAACGTGTTACAATGAGTAGCGTCGCATTGCTACTGTAGAGAAGAATACCGAACGACAACGAACTCTGCAAAACGAGAGCAACACGAGCTGTCGTTGAGCGATCTGCAAAACGAGAGCAACAAGAACTGTTTTGAGCGCTATTGGGAGAAATGAAGAGTAGAAAACTTCTCGAACGAAAAAAACGAGAACTAGAAAGGCGTGAAAGGGAGAAAGTTAAGATGATGTGTAGCAGAATCGAGGCTCGAGTATTCTTTAAAATAAAAACCGAAGGTTATAAGCAAGGATTTACATGGGAGCATGATAACAGAATTACTATGGTTATGGAGCAGTTGTTTCCACCCTATGCTACTTGAGGGCGGGAGCAATGCTGAAAGCAGAGAAGAGGAAGAAATGGATTCCATGATCGATGACGGGCACCCTACGGAGGCATTAGTTTTTAAGAGATCCATGATGCTATTGAAAAGCTTAAAAATAATAACGCAAATGGCTGATGAAATATACTATATACTACGCCAATGCCAAATCGTTAACCGGTCGCAAAAATCAACGTGCAGTCGGCAGATTCTTCGCAATGACAGTAAGAACAAAAGTTTTTATTTATGAATGTATTTTTCACGGGTATATTCAATTTGTCCGAAAGTTTGTAACGCATTAAAGGAGCCATCGAAGACCCCGAAAAGTATATATATTATTGATCAGATCGATGAGACGAATCGATTAAGCCATGTCATTCTGTCTGTCTGTTGCGATGCGTTTTACTCAAAATATTTACTTGAAATTTTAAACTTAATTTTTTTTGGTCCTAGGCAGTTTGTATGTCATAATCAAGGTACCACGCCCATTTTTAGGTATAGCTCCCATAGAAATCTACAGCCCATTTTCTAATTATTTATGAATATATACTCACTCCAAATTGGGTAAAAACATATCTAGTATCATCCGATGTACACACCACCGATATGATAAGGAAACTTACATCTCGTTTTCCAATATTTTCAAAAAAATTATGGTTTTATTTGTTTTTAGCTTAATTTTGATACCAATATTGTGTATAAACTCGAGTTATATCAGACCATTGACCCCCATTCATCGCATCTGGAAGTTCTATCTAAGCCAAGTTTGTGCAAATGTCGATAATAGGCAGAAGGAGAGATGGTAGACCCTATATAATAATATGTCATGCTGTCTGCCGTATGAAAACAATTATCTCGAAGACTATTAGAGATAGAGCTATCATAATTGTAACGGCTTTTCTCTAACCCCATTTCAAGGGTTACCCCCATACAAATCTACCCCAAAATTTTGGGATTTGTCATAAAAAAGTCTTTGTTTCTTATTCTAGAAAGTTAAAATTTAGTATAAATTATGCCTATGATAGTCCTAATCAAATATCCCATAATGGGTACGACCAAAAAAAAAAATTAAGGAACAGCCCCATACAAATTTACCTCATTTTTTGCATTTTACCTCGTTTTTGTATAAAAATAATTGAAAATAATGTATTGTATTAAGATAGAACTTAACAAGAGGTACATAAAGATTGGGTATAGGGTATCCTGCAGTCGATTCTTTTTTGTTTTTCATTGAACTTCAACTATGTATATGCGCAGCAATAAACTTTTGACACCTATCCTATCTGCAAAATATTATCTATGCCACGGATAATCATACGAGGGAAGCTTAGGTTTTACCGAATTAAAATTCTATCCCTCTTCATTTTTTTTCTGGCAAAGTATTAATGGAAAAAGGTTCCTTTAAAAACGTGCCCACTGATTTACAATAAATTCAAATCATAAATAACACAAACCTGCAAATTTTCATTTTCGGATGCAAATAAAATGGGACCTACGAACACGAATCTGAGTTCAAAAAATTCCAATATGGCAGACGAAAAAGTTTAAAATTGATCTGATTTACTTGAAACTTGATACTCGGGGGTTTTTGTTGACGCCGTTGATCCGCCATTTTGAATTTTTGAAATCTGACTGCATATTTGTAATCAGCTATATTGAATACCCTTACGAACATTGCTTCTTCCATTATTTCTTAACTTTGGGTGTGTAGATAAGTTACTATGTTCATTTTTTCGAAACCCCCCTAAACATGCTTACAATTTGGATAAGGGCTTATTTTAAAGAGCAAAATTCAACCTTCAATTACAGACATTAACGGATATCGTAGCACGTCAAGGTTCTGCTCTACAATTTTTAAAAAATTGGCCAAAAACGCTTTTTCTCGAAAACCTGACGTGATGGAAAGATTCGGATTCGTGTTCCTTCGGAAACACTAGGTCCCATCTTATTCGAAAATCTGATGCAGGGCTGTGTAATCATTTATATTTATATATTTTCAAAACAAATTGATTTTTAAAAAAAACAAATTTATAGCGCATACACGGCTATAACAAAATTAGATACGATTTTTATTCAGCAATAAATAAAAAAATTAAATTGGGTAAAACCACTTCCTATGTCGACTCCAATATACACCACCGAAAAATACAGCCCCATCAACTATCCGATGTACTTAGGGAACGTAACGAAGAAGATTTTTAGTTAACGTCACTTATAATAACAAATGTGTCACGAAACCAATTACATGATGAGAGCGAAGAAACAATACACTTCTTCACCTTATCTTATCATATGAGTACAAAAATCTTACAAGTGACGCACCAGCGGTGGAGCTGTACGTAAAATTAATCGATATACTCTACAATTACAAGGTGACTTTATATTTATTTATTTAATTTTTTTTTTTTTTTTTTTTTGGAATTCTCTGATCTTTAAAAATATTTTTACTCACCCCGACAGTTGATCGATTTTATTGCATGATAAATCCAAATTCTCTAACTTTTTCAGTGATCCAAAAAAGTTCCAAGGGCAAAGACTCAATACCATTTTCATGTAGATCCAATGTCAACAACTCAAATTGATCTTCAAACAGTGTTGCTGGTAGCTGACTTAAAATTTCATGTTCCGCAATTTGTATATGTCTCAGATTATGCGAATTCTTAAACATATCCGGCGATAATTTCTCCACAGCATGCAACAAATGCACCGCACGCAGCTGCGGCATACCCGCAAATAAATTTCTATTTGCCGGACGTAGTTTCTTTTCAATAATTTTTATTGTGACATTCTCCAATTGTTCATGATAACGTATGAGTGCATCATTAAAATCCAAATTACGTCCATTGATCAAAACGAATTTCTTCAAATTATTTAAATTCCATAAAAGTTTTGGCGGTAAGACGGCGACGTTGAGTTGTAAAAATAAATGTGTCAGATTTGTATAAGCATCGAATGTATCCTCTTGTATACGTTTCTGATTTGTTGTTAATTTTATTCGGCGTAAATTTTCAATGCGTCCGAGAAACCATTGCCCCGGAAATTGGTCATAAACACGATCACGTATAACGAGCATTTTCAAATCGATGATGCCTAAAGCATCAATTAGTTCCGTTAGTAAGGTACGATTCCAATAATTATACGCATCGATATCCAATTTGGCGACATTTGTTATATTCAAATGTGGCACATTTTGTAAATTTTTCAGTTCATAATAGGACATATGTATGGTTATATTATCCATAAGGTTCACTTGCATTGTATACTCATAGGGACAGCGTATAACGACACTGTTACCCTCCGCCTGACAGACGCATTCTTGAGTCTTTGCTTTTGTTATTTTGCAGTAACTTGAGAGTTCAATATAATTCCGCATGCCACATACACCGAATATAAACACGAGGAAGAACACTATTAAAACATATCGCAACATGATTTACTAGAAGGTGTATTTTACATTGAACGTGATTATTATTTTTTTTTTCGTAGCAACTCTTGAAAGCACACCTCTACCGACGCGCGTTACGAGACAAACTAAATCACAACAAAAATCGATAATGTGTATATTTTAAAAGTGTCATCGAAGGTGTTAAGTGGTTCTTATCATTAGACATGTTTATACTTTTGATTTGTTTTTCTTTTTTCTTCGCAAATTAATTAAAAATTAAATTACGTTTTTTTTTTTTTGTCTATTTATAAATTAGGGAAGTTTATTAAGTCTGTAATTAAGGGGTTATATACAGTTAGGATTTTCAAAAAATCGATTTTTTTTTTTTTTTTGCATTTGCTTAATATATATATATCTGAGTATACACACACAAAATTTCAAAGTTATAGACACATTAGTGAAGACGCCCTGAGAGATCTCGCAGTAAATTAAAATGCTTTTAAAACTTTAAACGCGTTTTTCTCAAAACGGTGTTTTCAAAGTCGGTGAGCAAGATTTCTCAGAAACGGCTGAACCGATCGGTCTGAAATTTTTACACAAGCTTCTTAATTATATTTTTTAGTAATTAATCGAAGGATTTCCCCATCCGATGAAAATTTCTTATTTTTAAAAACAATTAAAGAGCCAAATTTTGGTTGAAAATCGAACCTTTTGCTTTGAGTAGCCGCCATTTTGTCAAAAAAATTATTTTTGTCTAATTCCTTCGATTTATCACAAGATTATTTATTATATTATTGAAATTTATTTGGTTTTTGAATTTTTGGATGATCCAGTCCAGAGATATCGTGCACACCGCACAAGGCCTTTTTTTACGGCAATATCAACGTTCCCGATAATTATTTTTGGCAAAAAAACATATGTGAATATAGTTTAAGGTTGTCATAATATACCTGCCAAGTTTCAAATCAATAAACCAAATAGTTTGCTTAGAAAAAATTCTTGAAAAATGCCTTTTTTTCGACCTCCTAACTGTATATAACCCTTAAAAAACATAAATACAAATTAGGTATAAACAAGAAAAAAAAATTAACTTGGATAGCAGTAAAGCAAAAAAAACAATGCCCAACCTTGTCGCAATTCAATCGAAAACACTGAACCATAATGGGTTAACTATTTAACATTGATAGTTTCTATATAAATGGTTATTATAGTACAAGCTTTAATTTAAGAGTAAGTTAAAGTTTCTAGCACGTCTGGTTCTCGAGAGTGGTGACCGTAAAAACTTTTAAAAACATGATTTTTTGGATTTGTAACCCATTTTTTTGTCTCGAAAACCAGACGTGACACAGGACTCGTGTTCAGCGCACAAAAATACATAGGAAACCAGTCTCATATCAATAATAAAGCAAGAAAGAACGCTGAATTCAGTATGCTCGACTGTAAGATACCCTGTACCCAATCTTTATGTACCATAAATTAAGTCCTACCTTACTATCTTTTAAAAAATTCAAAAAGGGTGATTGGTATGGGGGGACCTCAGGAGACCTTAGGAGAGTCTAAGTTTCAAATATGGTAGCCCTATCTATATATTAGCCTCCGAGATAAGCCCTCTCATACGGCAGAGAGCAGGACAGTCGGACAGACATACAGACAGACAGATAGACAGATATAGCTAGTTCCCCTTCCATTCCAATGCTGATCAAGAATATATAATTTTGAAGATAACCTGCTACATACAATTGTTTAGTAGGCTCTGGGTTCACATCTCGGTGGGTCCAACGATTATAATTTTTTTTTATTTAACATATATATTTCAATTAAACAATAGTATCAAGAGTCAATCTTAATATTCACTTAAAAGAGCCTATCAAAAAAGATTTATTACGAATATTTCGAAAACGAGGTTTAAAAATCAGCAATCCAAAATACACGAAAATAGCTCCATGAGTAACCAGATCTTTTTTAGTGCAAATGTAGCGTACCATTTTCAAAGCCTTTTAAATTATTAAAGACAAACAAAATACTACTGACTAAGTTAGTTCAGTCATTTATTCTCCAATTTTTTATACCTGTTACATATTCTTATAAGAAAAATATGCTTCTTATATCATGCCAAATCTTCAGTTTAAAATTTGTTCAAATCGGACTGCGAATTTCTAAATTTTTAAGAATGTTTTTAATTTGTTTACTATTTTAAGATAAAATTTAATACAAATGCTGCATACGAAGATCCATCCACATCAAATGATGTGTAACAGGTATATAAGCTTCGGAAGTTAAATTTTTCCTTGTTTTCTTTTGTAATTTCCGGAAAATGATCCATTTGATCCGTTTGAGCTGTATTTGATTTGAAAAGTTATAAACCTCAGAATTCTCTAATTCTTGGACGATACCATTTTCAATTAACAATACTTCTTGTAAAATTGTTGAAGGCTAAATTTAGAGTTCAAAGATTACATAACACAGAAGTATTCATGAAAAAAATAAATTTTTTGGTATGAAGGGTACCCTTAAAATGGGGCTATAGAAAAACCATCTGTTAGTGAACACTTATATACTTATACAACGTATACAACGTAAAGAGGCAGTTATTCCCACTTTGAAAACTGATATCCTCAGGTATTATTCCCTGGGTCCATATAGATATTTAGATATAGCTTAATAATTTTTTTCGATTAATGAGCATAAAACAACTCATTTAAACTCAGTAAACTTCCCTCTTCAATATATGGGAAATTAATAATTTACTCAGTTCTTTTATTTATTTCATTAAATACTTTTTTACAGATTTATTGACCATTAAAAATCCATTTTATTTTATTCACCTAATATAAACTTACACATACTCGTACACATATCTTACTATTCTCTTTAAATAATTTTCAGAAATAAACGATTTTATTATCAATATTTTTAGTTTTTAATTTTAAGAGCTATCTGCTCAATGTGTTCGTTCTATGCATATCAGTTGAAATTTACTATGTGTTTAATTAAAAAAAAAACCCACATAATCAGTTGTTGCCCTGATATATATATATGGTAAGAAAAAAGAAAATAGACAAACATGATTCCATGTAAACCAGGGATACATTCTTAAATAGTAGAAATCTGGTACAGTGCTTTCATAAAGGTGCGTAAAAACAAGGGAAAACGTTAGTGACGTAGATTTTATTCCGCAAAGGGGTAGGGGTGGGGACAACTCCAAGTTGGGGCTCAATTTATATGTAAAATTTTAAGCTAAAAATGGATGGTGAGTTTGTATGGGGTCTCTATGTTATAGTGATCCGATCCTTGTCACATTGGTAGTATATTCATTGGAACAAAAGCTGACTAAAGATCAATATCTTTAAAACTTTCCGAGTTAAACGCATTGCAACAGACAGACGAACATGGTTAATTCCTCGTCGAGCTGATCAATGATATATATACATCAAGGGTTCTCCGATGCCTTCTTTTATACGCAAAAAAAAAATTACGACACTCTGATAATACCTTTCACACTTGTGTTGCAAAGAAAATCCCTTTCGGTAATTTTTTCACCGTGATTTAAATATTGCTATGACGCACTGTGACCAATAGTAGTGATTTATGATTTTCTTGTAACTCAGTGAACATGTTCAGTTATTGGCGATATAATGTATCACTCTCATTTATCAGTGATTGGTGCTTTTATCACTCGTTTGCGTTCACATTCGCTTAAACAACGAACCTGTACATATTCGTTGGTACATTTGCTAGTCACTTGATTTGTCAAACGTGCAATTTACTGAAAGCGCTATCTATTGAAACGATTTCATGGTGAAGGCGCAATTGCTAAAAAATATGAATCACTGTTTACAGTCACTGTGATTTTCAAATAGCAGTCGCTAATCACACTGCGATGAAAAATCCCTCTTTTTGCTAGCACTTCTACACACTATGTGTGGCGGTTATAAAAAACTACTTCTAGATAATTTTTTTAGTTAATTTCCAATTCCATATTTCCAACAAATTTATGTTGGAGTCATATTTTATGCAGTTACTTTTGGAATTAATTTAAAACTCAACAAATTACTTTTTAAAGACTTTCACATGTATGCAATCGTTTATGAGTTTTGTAGAACTATTCAAAAATTGCTTATAATTACCGACAAAAAAAAAAAAAAAAAAAGTATCTACAACTACAACAAAACTTTTCAAACATTTCAAATTTTATATTTGACTTACTTTCCGAATACGAAAATTTTATTAACCCAAACGTACTTTTAACTTGCACTTGGTTTCCACTTGTTAGCACAAATTTACACTTTGACACTTGACACAGTTGGTAAATTTTATGCACTCGGAAAATACTCTATACACATAACACACAGAGAAATACAATATGTAAAAAACCAATAAAATTATAGAAACTGCTAATTGAAGCAGCTGGACAATTGTTGCTGACGCATGCACATGCTGCATGCAATACAATCCAATTCAACTACAAAGGCGAAGGATTCTAAGCCATAAGTTTACAACTATGGCTTAACAAGTTGCCAGTTTTGAAATAATAATGTATGAAAATTTGTATTTTTTTAGAAAGAAAAAAAAAAAAAAACAAAACAACATAAAACAGAAATCCGGACTAACTTGTGGCTACCACATGCTGTGCGCCTAAATTACTCATACGCAGTGTGTATAAAATAAAAGGAATTTATTTGAAAGAGGAAAAAAATAAGGATTTATCAATGTCCAGACACTTGTAAGTAGTTTGGTTATTTTCTAAACAAGATTTTCTATGTAGATTAAGATAAAGTGCTTGAGATACATTTTATACTTGTAGATACAATTTAAAGTCATGTTGTACATTCTCTAATTGTTGCACAGACTACACACTACCGTATATACATAGTTTATAATTTATATAGCACATATAACTGCAAGTTAAATTAAAATAAATTTTATTTTATTATAAGTAAAAACAAGCTTTAGTGCACTACACATTGGTAAACTATAGTACTAAAACCTATAGACAGACGGACAACATCGAACGAATTTTTTAATTCGTAATGATAGAGTTCCAATATGCAAAATTCCTAGTTTGTACAGATTTTTCTTGTAAAACAGTCAGATTTGTTTTATCGTTAACACCATAAATTACGGACAGACTAAAATACAACACTGTGTAAAATAATTTGGAAAATCAGAAAACTTGTTTATAAAAAAATTAATTTAAATAAAGAAGATTAAGTGAAAACGGACATACACTCTATGTGGGTTTTCCGGTTTTTTTAAATATACGAGTATGTCATATATCCACAATGTCCAATTTTCTCTATTAAAGACGTAGAAAAAAATTCTTAAAAACACTCAGCTCATATGCACTGACTTTGAAGGGGAGCTTATGATATAGTGGATTGATCTTAAACAAAACTATATCCTAGATGTTTCTTGATATGAGAAATGGGCGATGAATTTTCTTAGAGTCCAAGCCAACAAATGGGCGGGGCACACTGATTTTAAAATTTAAACTTTCCCAAGTCGAAGAAAAGCTTAAGTTTTGGTTTTCAGCTAAATATCTCTGAAAAGGGGAATTAAACGCGTACAAATGCAATTTTCTTGAAATGGATGTAGGAGCAGATGGACATTTGGAGAGATTGACATACGAACAGACGGACATATGGGCAGAAGAACATGTGAAAGACGGATATATGGACAGATGTATATATGGATAATCGAACAAGTGCACAGAGATAGACGAACACATGAACAGACGGACTGACGGATATTTGGAGAGATAGACATGAGAGTCTTGCATCGATTAACTCGACAAACAGATATAATAGAGTCTTGACTTACTCGAGCCGAAGAGTCAAATAACCGAACGTTTAAATTTAGCTCATATTTTAACTCGAATAAACGAGTAATCTCCAAATCGAGTATCCGTAGTTCCGGTTATTCGACTGAAGTTGACCGTTTCGTTCGATTATCCGATTTTTATGAATATGACTCGAGTTTTACTCGATTTATTCAATCATTTTTATGCCCGCCACACATAGTGTGAAGGGTATTTTTAGTTGTAACGCATTAAAAGGAGGCTTCGGAAACCCCATAAAGTATATATATTCTTGATCAGCTCGATGAGGCGGGGTCGGCCTAGCCATGTCCATCTGTCTGTTTATTTCAACGCGATTTACTCGGAGACTACTAGAGATATTTTGCTAAAATTTGAAACTTAAGCTTTTCTCGGCAACGACCAAGTCAAGTTTTTAGGTATAGCCCCCATACAAACTTACCGTTTTTTTTAATTTTTTGTATGAAATATTTATGCATATATTCACTACAAATTGGATAAAAACACTTCTAATGTCATCAAATGTCAAATCAAATTTGCCAGGCCCATTTTTAGGTATAGTATATCCCCCATACAAACTTTTTTCGAATTTTTGTATGAAAATGGTTATTTTTTAGGAATTTCTTCACTCCAAATTGGCTAAAAATACATCTAATATCACCCAATATCAAAAGTAAGGTGCCACGTCTATTTTTAGCCAAAGTCCCCTTACAAAATTTCCGCAAATTGGGTAAAAATACTTTTAATATCATCCAATATCAGATATAAGGTGCCACGTCCTTTGTTCAGCATAGGCCCTACCCAACGTGAGTTGCATCATTGACCATAGACCCCGTCGCATCCCCCATCTCGAAGTTCTATTTAAACCACTGATGATAACACAGTAACAATTTAAAAATAAGTGTGACGGGTATATAAGCTTCGGTTCCACCGAAGTTAACGTTTTTCCTTGTTTTTTATACTATTTTGACTCAATCGAGTATCTGATCAACTTAATCGAGTATCCGACTCGATTTGAGTTGATGTTGACATACCCGAGACGACTCGTACCGAATTTAAACGAGTCGAGTTGATCATTTTCCTGGCAGTAGACTTGAGTTACTCGAAGCCTTTTATTTCGAGTATCCTTTTTAACCGTTTTCGGATAATTGTGCAGGGCTCTAGTCAGATGGACAGACAGATGGGCAAAGGACATATGGATAGACAAGCATATGGACACATGGACAGACGGACATATGGACAGACCGACATATGGACGTCCGTCTGTATGGACAAACGGACAAATAGGGTTTCCAAACTACCATTTTGTTTGTTACAAAATTAATACCAAAATTAATATACAAATCATTCCTGATGTTGGGTGCAAAAAACAATTTGTCAACAATTTTTCATACAATTTTACAAGATAATTATTTTGTTTTGGCATTTAAAAAAAAATATAATAAAATAAAAATAAAATGCGTAAAATTTTTTTATATTGAAAATCACGACCTATAGTACATTTTATACATAGTGTAGAATTGAATGATATTTATAAAGTTGAAAATGCAATTCAATATTCAAATCGATTTTCATTTTAAGTTTTGCATTTCACATCAAAAAGTTTTTTTTTTCTTTTTTTGGAATAAATTGCAGCAAAGCATCCCCATTTAAAGGCGAACGAAAGGTAAACGTGAAAAATCTACACGTGGCATGAGTAATTGACTACGTGCGGATAAACTGTCTGTTGCTATTAGTGTGTGTGTGTGTGTGAGAGTGTGTGTGAGTTTGTGTTAAGTTTGTATCTATAAATATTTGTCAACATTTTTTCGAGGCCAATTGCAACACTTTCCATTCATTGCACTTATAAAATGAGAACGCAAAGGGTTGTGTTGTGTTGTGCAGGTACATAAGTTGAGTTATTTATAGTAGAGAAATTATAACTTGATTTCAGGGTCATTATTTTAATTTAATAAAAAATAAATAAATATTGATCAGTTACACTAAGTGAATAAGTTGTAAAAATGTATTTAGTAGCAGATACTTTTAATTGAATATGAGATACATTTTTTATTAGTCAACGGCTTCTGTTATCGAGTATGCAAATTTCTATTATAGCACAAACAGACTGACAGACAAATAAGCAGGCTTACAGACGGAACCTTTACTAGATAGGTACGCTTGATTGATTATGAGATGTTACTCTGCTTAGAAATATATAAAGGAAAAAAAAAAATTAAAGACTTTCATTTGAAAACTTTGGTTAATTTTACCTCTTATAATTAATCAGATCGGTAAGCGGACAGACGGATAACATACATACAAGCTGTTTAAAAATTAAAATCTTCAAAGGATCTGTAATGCCTACCATACGTATACAATATGTTCATCTGTTCATTGGGGCAGAGTGAAAGTTAGATTTTTTAAGCAAACCGTTTTGGAATACTAACTCATGTATTATAAACGCATGAATTTTAATTTATATAAATGACGTTTAGAATAGAGATGTTCGTCAAAAAGCTTAAAACTAAACAGTGCAGTCCTAACCATAACCATACAGCCTGACGTTGTGCCTGGGTCGAAGCCGCGAGACAAACAAGTGGTCAGAGCGAAAGTGGAGACTCAAGGAAGTCACCACACGTATCTACCGTTAGCACATAGTATGATAGGAACATGGTAGGCCTTCCGAAAAGGGCAGTTCGACTCTAAAGGAGTCTATTGTACCCAAGCCGGGCATTAAAAATGGTAGGTTAATGGACAGAGAATCGCCTTCGCCTCTTTAATGATGAGGAGAGTATCCTAGTCGGGACGACCCTGATTTGATCGGTTGTGATAAAATAGCGATTAAATATAGAGAAATCTGAAACAGGCGAAACCAAGGCTTTCACAGTAAATGTGTGTGCTAGTTTCCTCGTCCTCCAAGCAGAGTCTACCCTCTGACCCTGGGGACAGACGTATTTTGTTAAGATGATATTGCAATCGATTCTGACCGGTATGGTATCCAGTTAGCAACCAGAGGTCATGACGGTTGAGATATACGATGTTTTAGGGCAGATAGGGCTAGCTTATTGCTTAGCTTTTCGTAGGGCCGGGTATTGAATCCAATATTGTCTAAGAGATTCTGAGGAGAACCTATTGATTATGCGTATGGCTGAGGCCCAACTGAGCCCACAGAAAGGGTCCGAGCCAATAAGGGGCGAAGAGGAGCGACTCCTGGCGAGTTCGTCTGCGGCTCCGTTGCCGTCAATATTCCTGTGTCCAGGGACCCAGCAGATAGTGACTTTGCGACCTTGAGAGAGGTGTTGAAGTGTGTCATAACATTGGAGAACTAATTTAGATGAAAATGTCCGCTTGGTTATCAGAGAAAATTGTGATATTGAACGCCCTATAGTTTCGTTTTTAAAAGTTATCGAAACCCAGCGGGACCCACCGGGGTTCCGCGGGATTCCCGTCCCAAGGATCATCTCTAGTCCAGAATCAGTGACTAAAAAAAACAAACCCGAAGAATTCTTCAGACTGATTCCGTATTCATGCTCAAAATTGTTCCATGTCCCATATAAAAACTAGAAATGGAGTTTGGGATTGTATGAAAGTTATATCAAGTGTGTGTGCCACTTTGATTTTAACATACAAAGTACACAGGAGTTAGAAACTTTCACACTATGTGAAACTGAGTATAAAAAATTTAACCTTGAAAGCTATATCTTGAAAACTGATCTACTTTCTCTTTTCTTTAATGGAATTGAATTTGAATGAATCGTCTTGGCAAGATGATCAAGAAAGTGTAAGTCATGAACTCTTTGACTTAGGTTTTTTTGTGAGTTATAACCCGACGAGTAGGTGATGACATAAAAGCTTTTTATATTTTAACGAAAAAAAGCTTTGAAATCACGTTTAAAAAAATCACATTAAAACTGAACACAAAACGCGCATAAATCGCATCAAAACTGCTTCAAAATTTAAGGTAAACTTTTTGTAAGTTTTATTTGAAAAGCTTTAAGAGTAAAGCTTTTTTTAAAATGGCAGTTAAATTTAAATTTAAGCCCAAAAATTTAAGTACAGTAGAATCCGGACGTCGCATTAACCGAAGGGAGCAGTTCCATATAAGCTTGTATGGGAACCAACCAAGCCATCAAATTTTGGTCGTTAAAACCGAGAATGTCACATCTCTAACTTTTATTGGAAAAACACAACGGATGAGAAATAAGTTTCCTAGAAAGATTGCTTGAAGCTAACTAACTAGAGCTTTAAAAAGTATTTCCAGTTGAAGTCTTTGACGAAAATGTATCACTACCTTGATACTGTTCTCCGCCAAGTTTCTCGGGGACGTCCTTTCCTGGGCTTACGTAGTGCAAGCCAAATCCATCTCCTTTTTTGGTTTAGAATTTTTCTGATCAGCGTCTCGATGGGGTAGTCCTGCGATGCACCTCAAGCAGCGTTTAACAAACTCTTGAACTTGACTTTTGTTGCCTTTCAGGTACAGCACGGAAAGCAATCGAACTTTTAGAGTTTAGATTGGAGACATCATACCGAAAGCAGCTTGGGCTTTAATTACCCGGCTCCAGATATTTAATTCAGTTCTGCCTTCTCTCTGCAAGAATGCTGAAGAGTTATGTGAAACTCTCTCCATCTTCGATCGATCACGCGAGTCTGACGATTCTTGATTTTAGGCCCGCTGAAGATGATACCTTTCTAAATGCTGTGACCATTCGAAATAAATACGTCTTGATTCATGCGAGTAGACAGAATTGCCAAGATGATACAGCGCAGTATTCAGCTTTAAATAAAACGATCTACTCTTATTATGATTGGCAACGATGTCAGCTCTTGGTATTGTCAAGGAGTATCATTTGTTTGACCTTTTCCCTTATATAATAAATTACAATTTCAATAAAATATATTTGTAAAACTAGAATTTATTATGCAAAACCCAATTGTTAAAATGTTATAAATTGTTCATTACGTATTACATAGAATTCTTTGTATTGTATTTTATAATTACCTAATAAAACTATTTAAAGTAGTTTTATTTTCATATATAATTTCACTCATTTTATGTTTTTTAAATTTAACAATTCAAGTATTTAAAAGATAATTATTTATTTATTTTGTATTTGTTACTTTTGCAAAAGCTCATCGTTTTAGTATTACATTTCGATTTATAGAAACATTTTTTCATTTTGTTCATAAGTTTTAACTAGTTTTCTATTAAATATTTGACTTTTATTAAAAAGCAATATATTTTATTTAATTTTATTTCGCTTTAGTATTAATAGTAATAGTAATAATAAAAAATGTTTAGTTACTTTATCAGTTAAGAAACTTTCTGGTACAGCAGTATTACTTTTAATATCTAAATTTAACAGCATCTCTTTGGAAAACTAGTTTTTGTTTTAAAGATTACAGTTTGCAATACATTTTTCGTTAAATTAAACATTAAATTATTATTATTACAAATTATTGCATTTAAAATAAAAAAAAATACTTGACAACAACAACAAAAAAATACTTGAGCAGTGTAGCAAATCAACGGAGGAAAATTTGCTTAAAATTTATAATATGAATATATAAAATTAGAACGTAGATACATTAATGTGTGTAAACTAATTATATAAATGCTAACTAAACTTTTCTCTAAATTTAATTATTTTGCAACGTCAACGAACACACAACATAAAAGCTATTTTTATATTGGTTATCACTTAAATTTTTAATTAAATGAAAATAAAGTTTAAAAACTAAAATTAATTAAATAAAAATATTCAAAGTTTTTTTTATTTGACTTAAATTTACATTTTAAGGCAAATTGTTATTAGTTTAATTGTTTATTTAATTTTTTTGACTTTATAAATTTTTTAATAGAAAAAAAATCCAAAAAGAATAACTAAAAAAAACTTAATAGTCAAAACATTGATCCATTTCACCATTTGAACATAGCTTCCCATTTTTTATTCTTTTTCTTATTTTTTTGTGTAGTAATTTGTGTGCTTTTTAGTGTTTTTGTTTTTTTTATTCCAAAAGGCTTATGTGTGTGTATGTGTTTTTGTGTGTGCGTAGGTTTTACTTCTTCAGTAGCGCTTAATACTCAATTGGATTTGGATCACGTGGCTTACGGGAATACTTAAGACCCAAATCATCACCAATTTCATCAATGACATCAAGCGCATAATCGAGTTGTTCTTTGGTGTGAGCAGCTGAAAGGCAAAAACGTATGCGTCCTTCCATAATAGGCGTTGCGGAAAACCAGCACCGACAGCGGCAATATGTCGTGTAATTAGTGTGCATTACAACAGCGCTGAAATAAGGAAAAATAAAATAAATTAATAATTTTCAAGGTCATTTTCAGTTTAGATTCAGGTTAAGTTCCGAGTAAGTTCAGGTTAGGTTCGGTTTAGGTTCAGATTAAACTTAGGTTAGGTTCCGGTTAGGTTCAGGTTAGGCTGATGTCAGGTTTGTTCAGGTTTGGTTCAAGTTGGTTTCAGTTTAGGTTCAGAATAGTTTCAGGTTAGGTTCAGGTTAAGTTCATGTAAAGTTCAGGTAAGGTTAAGGTTAGGTCTCATGTTAGGTTCAGGTTAGGTTCAGGTTAGGTTCAGGTTAGGTTCAGGTTAGGTTCAGGTTAGGTTCAGGTTAGATTCAGGTTAGGTTCAGGTTAGGTTCAGGTTAGGTTCAGGTCAGGTTCAGGTTACGTTCAGGTTAGGTTCAGGACTAAATTTAGGTTAGGCTTAGGTTAGGATCATATGAAATTTAGGTTAGGTTTAGATTAGGTTCATATCAAATTCAGGTTAGGTTTAGGTTAATACAATGAAAAAAAAAAAAAATAAGTGAATAGTGTACACCGCAACCATTCAGTTGTAGTTACTGTGCACTTATTGTACTGATATATTTTACATGAAAATATTGCGTTTTACTGTTCCTTTCTGTTTAAAGTGCACAAGCGTTCACAAAACAACGACTCATATGTAAACTTTAGACTATAATTTAAAAAAAATATTAAAATAAAAATAAAAAAATTTACCCAAT
Source organism: Leucophenga varia (assembly GCA_018903435.1). Classification (NCBI taxonomy): domain Eukaryota; kingdom Metazoa; phylum Arthropoda; class Insecta; order Diptera; family Drosophilidae; genus Leucophenga; species Leucophenga varia. Next base: position 28,431 of record JAEIFJ010000792.1, read on the forward strand.
TTTGGAGAACAAATAAACCAGCATAGGCACCACTGGCGAGTCCTCATGTCCATAGGTAATAACGCCAATCTGTGCAAGGCGTTTACGGAAATAACGCGCATTACGTGCAAGTTGTTCAATTTTACGGCGTCCAGTATCAGTGCCATCTTCACCCATAATGATTTGCATCGAAGTATAAATCTGTTGCACAATTGGCGGTGACATGCTGCTAGCGTAACAGTGTGTGCATGGCTATTAGTGCGCAAAAAGTCAATAAGTTTCTGAATACAAAAAACGTAAAACAATTATTAAAACGAATATCAAAAACAAAAGCAAAAAAAAAACTCACCTTTGATCCAGCAAGATAACCACCAGCACTACCAAAACTCTTTGTGAAAGTGCCCATCAGTATATCGATATCTTTTGGATCGACATTAAAATAATCGACAGCACCAACACCATTTGGACCTAGCGCACCAATGCTATGCGCTTCATCTAGATACAAATATGCTTTGTATTTTTTCTTAAGCGCAATAATCTCGGGCAAACGCACAATCGATCCCTTCCATGCTGAAAACACCCTCAACAAGAATCATAATTTTCTTCCATGGTTTACCACCATTTTTCGGATTACCATAGACAACACCTTGACGCAGTACACGCTCTAAATCACGCATATTATTATGTTTAAAGACCTTAACAGTAGCACCCGACAAACGTAAGCCAAGTATAATGGAAGCATGATTTTTCTCATCACTCACAACGAGACAACCGGGCGATAGAAGTGAGGGTAAATTTAAAGCATTCGTTGCAAAGCCCATGCCAAAACAAATGGCATCTTCAACGCCCAAGAAACGTGCTGTCAAACGTTCCAAATCATTATGCAGCTCTGTAGTGCCCAATTCAACACGTGAACTACAATAGGCTAAACCCATTTTCACGTGTCGTCTTCTCGAATTATCAGCACATGGTCCGGTTGCAGCAAATCCAAGATAATTATATGAGCCTAAATTCAAACAATGCGTTTGTGTACCAGTAAATTCAAAACTCCCAACAATAATCATTTGTTATGCGATCCTTGAGCATAACCTCAGCGCCAGGTACACTACAAATCGGACGATGTTCCAACAATCACGTACACGTCTATAGACATAACGTGAATAGAAACTTTCAAATGCATCGTACAGTGTCACATATCCTTCGCGTCCTTTTTCTTGTGCTACTTTAGGCACAAATAGTAAACGATTTAAAATCCAAGTATCATGAGCAAATAGAAACCTAAATAGGTTAGGCATGCCGTATGCAATGATACTCTCTTCGAATGATGTTTTCTTATAGTGTTCCTGTTCTGGCGTTAGTGTGCTATCCGCTTGTGCTGGCTTGAAATATGTTTTAACTTTGCCATTGACAGCAGCGCCATTTGATGCTGAATGGTAGCCATTGGGTGGTGGATGTCTGTAAGAATAAAAGAAGGAAATAAGAATTTTATTAAAAATGTGTTGAAAATTAAAAAAAAAAATTAATACAGATAAATTTATGCAAAAATAGAAATATAGTACTAGTCACGATTTGAATATAGAGCTACGCTGTGTCAGTTTCAGCACTGACAAACGTTGTTTTTCGAAAACCTGAATTATTTTAATATAGCAGCCAGCCTATAGTATGTTCTTTAGATTCGTAGAAATAATAGAGCGAGAGAAATATATTTAATGTACTCTTTTCACCACAGTTTGCTTGCATACTGAATAAAACTCACCAAAATATGTAAGCCAAATAGAAAGGGAAAATGGTTGAATACTACACTTTTATAATTACTTTCAAATTGAGGCATTCGAATGGTTTTAAAGAAATTCAACGACTAATATTCAGAATCGATGTGAATAAATATAAAAAAAATAAAACAAATAAAAATTAAAAAAAAAATAACTTTCAGGCAAACTTCACACTATGTGTGGCCACACCATAAAACATTTTTTTTACCAATTCTTTAAGTTGTCTACATCGCTTACACTAAATGGTTTTTTATATTGGCAACCTTGGCCATGTTAAATATATTTTCAATAAGCTGTGCCACAGCTTTTACCATCTTTAACAAAAGTTTGAACAAATTGTTTAAACCCGAAACTAATTAAGTACAGAGTATAAAATTCCTAATCCCATACGTAATGATTACCTAATGGTTATCAAATATACATATTCACACAGCTATAACAGAAGAACCTTATCAACATGAAAAAATCATTAAACGATTTCCTTATCAAAAAAACAAAAAATCTTCAACAGACTTTTTTGAAATATGTACATAAAAACTTGGTAATGATAAAGCAACAAAATATGTGGATAAATCGGTTTAAAAATGGTTTGTTTTGTTATGTAGAAATGTACGGACATCAAAGAAAATCATGACTATGATGAGACCTCTTCTCTTCAAGATGATCAACTTGATATGTGAATAGATCAGCTTGATAACACTGGAAAAAAGTTAGTTTACGTATCGAACGTTTAAATACTATGAACGTCCATTCGGTGAGTTGTCTGTCGTATCTATCTTGAAAATAAAAATAGACAGATTTAATAAAGTTGGAATTTATATATTCTACAGAAGCAATTGTGGAACTCAATTCTAACATTTTGAAATTATCTAAACTGATAAAAAGTATAATCTTTCTAAATTAAAGTTATAGCTGATCACCTGATGCAACACATCATTATTGATTTTATATACTGGATGCTGAGTAAAATCTCGGAAACTGAACTGACCGTCTGTTTGTATTTATGCATTCTATTCGCTTGGTTTTTAAAGATATTGATCAGTCCTAAGCAGTTCAAGTTTAAAACCAAATATAACGACCATTTTTTAAGGCACAGCTCCCATGCGAATCTACCGCCCACTTTCGAACTTTTGCATGGAAATACTTATTATTTCTATGTCAGCACCATGACGACACGCCGATTTTTAGGTATAGTCCCCATACCAACCTATCGTCCATTTTTGAGTTTTCTATGAAAAAAAGTTATTATTATTATTACCCATATGATACGGATCGGACCACTATAATATACAGTCCCGATGTACGGGATCTGTATGCTATAGTGGCCCGATCCTGTCATATCGGTAGCATATTCATATAATAACAGTAAGAAGTGATTTTTACCCAGATTGGAGTGAATATATTCATAAATTAGAACTATTTTCATACAAAAACTCAAAAATGGGCGCTAGGTTTGTATGAGAGCTATATTTAAAAATGGGCGTGCCACCTTGCTTTTCATATTGGATGCCTTTAGAAATGTTTTTACCCAATCAGTAGTAAATACATTAAAAAATAATAACTATTTTCATACAAAAAATCGGAAAAAAGTGGTAAGTCTGTATGGGGCGTTGCACCTTGGTTCTGACATAAAAACTAGTTAGGATCAAAAGCTTAAGTTTAAAATTTATATATGTCTTTCCGAGAAAAACGCATTGCAACAGACGGACAGGCAGACGGGCATGGCTAAACCGATTCGCGTCGTCGAACTGATCAATAATACTTTATGGGGCCTCCGTTAATGCGTTACTAACTTTCCGACAAACTGTAACGACAAATATCCTTCACACACTAGTGTGGCGGGTATAAAAGATCAGGAGTTCACAGTTCACATTTATTTAAATAAACCAAAAAAACAATAACAAAAGTTAAACAATTTCGAAATCAATTTAAAAA